>APFE030135192.1:144474-189075 GCA_000404065.3 Pinus taeda
CTAGCTGGTTTATTTCCATTTTTGGTTGTAAGCATATTTCGGTATTTTCCATTAATGAAATGAAGCATTATTTCCGCTCCATCTTTGTGTATATGGTTATCTCTGTATTTTGTTGTGTTCATGTTTAAATCCGGATCAGTGGGATCATCACTACCCGAGTTGTGCCCCCATTCTATATGAGTGCTTACATAGTTGACACAATTTGTTTTAATTCCGACTTTCCCATCTTAGGTTGGAAATGGATTGTTCAGGATCTAATGCCCATTCATATTTACCATAAATACTTATGGAAGTCTGAATACAAGAATCATTTATATAGGATTTGCCATGGTTCCATCCTACCCGTCCATCAAGCTATCTTTAATGAACCTGCTCCTCAGCTGTCTAATGAGGCTAGCATTGATTTAACCTCAATCAGCAGTTGGTTCATGGAAGAGACATTCACCTATGTTAGGGTTTTTGGCAGCATTACAGATCTTCATGTCCTTCCACTTTACATTCCAGATAAGCTATTAGCCAAGGAAGTAGCCTACCAGATAGTGGAAAAGGGATGTCTAAAAATCTTAAAGACTCTAAGAAACAGTTGTGGCCTGCCTTTCCTCTTCATTGTGGCACCTACTCATTGCATGATTTTAAACATGTTGAGAAAGAAGAAAACAAGACAAAGGATCTAAGTCTAGCTATTATCCCTAAAAGAAAATATGACCCAAATAAGGTTGTTTTCAATTTCACCACTTAGATGAAAGTTAATAAATTCATGCATGAAGAAGATGAGTTTGATGACTTATTTGCTTGAACAGAGTTATTCTCAATAGTAATTCATTTGGAAAAATTCAAATTGGGTGCTGAGAAAATGGACAAATTCATTGAATACAGGACACAGAGGTTACTAAAAGTACCTCTGGATTTATTAAATACTACACCAATCATTCAGCAAGCATAACACAGGGGAGAGTGGGTTATAGAAAACATTTTTGGAGAAGTTGAAACAAGTGATAATGCGAGTGAACAACTAAACACTGATGTTCACATTGATCCCATATTGATTAAAGAAAGGGAGAAATTTCATCAACAGATCAAAAGTCATAATGATCCTCAAAACATTATCACATCAGCACCTCCTGGAACACAACGGCCCATTATTCCTAATATTGTGATTGAAGAGACACCTAGCAAAGGCACAGTTCAAAAAGAGATAGAAAAAATCCCTGAAAATCCTTCAAGAGAGATTACATTGAACATTGAGGAAAATCCACCCTTGGATGTGCTTTACAGCCCAAAACACAAGGTTGTAGTCAAGAGGCAGAGAAAAAAGAGGAAAATAGACCAAACATCATCCACAACTCCTCAATCTGAATTTATGAATTTCATATGGAAAGATTCAGAGGTCAATCCTTCTGAGGATTTGACCGAGTTATCTCAATTTGTAGGGGCATACACAGCTGCTACAATTGATAATGCAACTAAAGTTAATCAATTGATCAAAGAAAAGGATCAAAATATTAATCGGCTTGAGGAACAATTAGCAGTAGAGAAATAGAAGAGTGAATAACTTGGAGGACAATTAGACCTGGAAAAATAGAAAATTGACCAGCAGACCATTCAAAGACAACAACAATTGTCTCAAGAGCTCGAGAAGCTTAAATTGACACATCAGCAAGAGATTAAATCTAAGGAAGAGCAAATCACACAGTTACAACTCTCTATGGAACAATTCAAAGATTATCCCAAGGTTGAAGAGTTTAAGAAGGAAGCCTTAGAGGCAAATAAGGCTTTATCTCAACAATTGAATCTACTCTGCCAGAAAATATCTCTTATTGATCCATTATCCATCACAACGACATCACTAATTGACCAAGTAGTTAATGCCAGGTTAGAATTTGAAGATGCGGATGATAAATTTATAGATTATCTCTCCTGGCAAAGCATAGCAGATGGAGGAGCTACTAAATTTGTTAGGTTGTGTTATATTCTTTCCACTACTAGCCCACGTAGTTAACTGTGGGGGTTAGAAGGGGAGTTGATCCCCCCCTTCGTTGTGTTGATTGCATAGCGGGTGGGGGGGGTCTCAAGGGGTTTGAGGGGTGCAGGTAACCCCACTCTATGGGGTAGGTTGGGTGGATCTACCTATGGTTTTGTGCATGATTTTTTGCACATGGTTTTGGACGCGATGGTTTTCGGTCCATGGTTTTGGACGCGATGGTTTTTGGTCCATGGTATTGGATGCTTCGGCATGTATAAATATGTATTGTAACATTGAAAGGAACATAATGAAAAATCAAGATGGTAGTCTCGGTTTTGGGATCCAGGGGAAAATCTCTGTGTTATGTGTTTTATGTGTCATGGTCTCGCATTGTTTATTTTCTGTGTTTTAGAATTCGTATGCAAGTAATTTCTGTACGGGGTTAAAACCTACAAAATTACCTAAAATTGAAGAGTCTCATAAAGAGATATTGTTTTCAGAATGGGAAACATAGTTGATAAAAGCAGAAAGAGCTACCTCTAGGGCCAGAGCTATAATGTATAATGTTATTGCACTGGTGAATGATAACTTGTATGGTGCCAATTTAATTTCTAATTGTTTCCCGGCAAATCTTCCAAAGGCGAAAGTTTTAGAGAAGCAATGAAAGCAAGATTTGAACACCAAGGAGGAGTAGCTCAACATAGTACAAAGTCTTAACTAGGATGTGCATCGATGTCATTGATCGTAGATGCCCGAGCTCTTAGATGCCACATACACATGACAATTACATGCCAGGCTGAGTCATCCTCCAGAAATCCAAACCATGCTCTCGTTTTTTCGGTTCAAGATATAAGAGAAAAAATAGATGCGATGAATCTCTTCAAAGGTTATCGCAATTCTATTTTTTAAATTCAAATCCCATATTTTGATGAAGGCAATTCCAACAACTCTCAGCAATTTTTATGGAAAGTTTGTTTTTAATTTTACTATAAAGACCCTTTCATGCCATTTTAGAAAGGGTCGTCAATTTGTATAAAACTAGATTTGAGAAGTTTGCACTTTTGCACTCCTTAATTTTTTTTTTATAAGCCGTGGATTGAGGATTAGACTTGTTGTGAAAGATCTTCAAAAAAGACTTGCATTTTTGTATCTTCTTGGAGTCTTCAGAAGAAGAAGATTGAACCAGATTGTTACTTGCATAATGAGACCCAAATGCATATGGTACTTCTATCGTTGTTCTTTTTATCTTGTTTTATGTAATTAGCATTCCATTTATTTGTTATTGTTGATATATTCTCATGTTTCAAACAACTCTGTATTATTTCACTTTTGAATGATCTAGAATTGTTATATTGTATACATATGTCAACGATAAATATTAGTATGTTATGCAATATGTTTCACATTACTTTGTTTAATTTCTTATTCAAATTAATCATCATTTAAATGCATCTTTCTGTAGATAAGTGAATAATCTATATTATCATTTGTCTGCTAGGAATCATCAAGAATCGCATTATTATGAGATCAAAACCGAGTTATATAGATATATCTGTATATTTTAGAGCTTATAGATTAAACCATCTATCATCTTTTTTATACATTTAAAACACCCATTCATCAAATCATACTTTATTGGGAAACTGATCCCATAATATCCAGACAGAGCCACCATACCAAATGGAGAAGGAGTTGCACTAAGGTCCAAACCGAGTGGTTATCCCCCAATGTTGGTGCTACGATTTTCGAGGCATAAACAGACCTGTAGCTTACATATTTTTCATGTGTTAGATGAAATGTATGTCATGGACTAGGCATGTCTTGGTCAAGAACTTGTTCAAGTTTTATATGGTTAGATTTTTTTCATGTTATTTATGATTCTGGAAAGTTATAGGTAGTTTTGGGCAATGGTTTGGAAGCTAGCCTAAAAAGTGGCTAAAATCTTAGAAACGTAGTTACAAAACTAAGGCTTTGAGGTCATAATTGCATGGAGACAGGATTATGCATGTGGTTGGAGCCTCATAACCACATGCATGTAGTGTTGTTGGTGCATTTGTGGACTCAAGGTAGTGAAAAAGAGCCCCAATTGTGGTCATTTACCCCGTGAGTGATCTATAACCCTTGAGAGATATCTTGAAGGTTTCAGTTTGTCGGCCCCACTTCCATAATTGGGACATGAATTTCAGGTCATGTCATAATGACACTTGTCTCTTGTTTACCCAGGTAGGCTAGTTAAAGTGGGTAAATGTGGAAAGATTTTGTTACAGATTGGTATCAAAACGAGGTTTCAACACTTGACCTCGGGGTAGATGTGATTGTTATGCATCAATGTTTGTTGTTGCTTATGAGTATATGATGTATGCATGTTAACTAATTATTTTTATGGATATTAAAACCTTATTTATATATGAGTTGATATGCTTATGATAAAATATCATGCTAATTTGGACAAATTTGTGTAGATGTGATAGCCTCCCATGAACTTCACTAAGGTATGATTTGATTGTTTCTATTAGTTTATCTAAAATGGCATGTTTGTTAGAGATACAAGGCTAGAGATGACTAGTAGAATGGTGGACTAAAATACATGCGACATCCTTACATATCAGATGAGCAGCAAGGAGATGATTATTCCCCTGATATAGCAGACACACTAAGAAGTTTTAATGAATAAATCAGAAGTTGAAAATCAGACAATTGCATGGTGAAGGAGGAACATGAAAGGATTTCTAGAGCATAGTAAAAGCGAGTGGAAGTTAATGCAGTGATACTTTAGAGCCTATCATATTTGTAGAGACAATGACCATAGAGGATTAGTCACAAATAGGAGGAAAGGACTAATGGGGCATATGGCAATAGTTATCGATTAAGACACAAGTTGGATAGAGAGGTTACAAAGGTGGAAGATTCTTAGATACACCTAATAGGAGGGGTAGTGATCATGGGTTGTATTCTAATTTTGGTTTAGAGAGACATCATCATCATCACTACCATCATCCTTATAGGAGGAGGGAGAAGTAATCCAAGCCTCCTATATTTGATGGACAGTTGAAGAAGTTATAATATGTAGAAGCATGATTTCTTGGGATGAAGAAGTTCTTCAGATTGCATGATTAATCAAAAAACATGAAAGTCAAGATAGCTACTTTCAGTCTGAAAAGGAAAGCATAAATTTGGCACGAAGATGTAAAGAATGTCATAGTTATTAAATAAGATGAGTTGGTTTGGGATGAGTTCAAGAGACTTTTTAGGAAGAAGTGTTTGTTTAAGAGGTACTACGATGATATCAAAAAGGTGTTCTATGAGATGAATATGGGTTCTATGATAGATGATGAGTACACTAACATATTCCTGAAGCTATTGAGGTATGTGCCTTACCTAAAGGAGGAGAAAGCAAATTTTCAAAAGTTTTTTTGATAGTGCCTAATGCCACCAACATGTAAGGGGATCTACTCAATGTGAAGTACAAATTAGACCTCACACCATTTGGAATAGGAGTCCCATCTTGCTATACAATCTAACCACCATTAGAAATCTTTCAAAGATATGCCTTGCTAACACACACACACTCAAGAGATCACAACACTTATTTGGGAAGCAAGTATGTAAGATTTGTGAGACACCCAATGTAAGGTGTATAGGTAACTTCCATGGTTGGTAAAGGAAAATGAGCCTTTCGTTAGAAAATTAATAGTACTATCCTAAAGGGGGATTGTTTTGGGAAGTTTTAGTGTCTAGGGATAAATGCTTAAACCCCTAAAATAGTAGCTAAGTCTATAACAACAGTGCAAAGCATTCTCTACTTTTTCTATGACCAATAGATTAAATAAGAGGTAAAGAAGCCTACCTATAGCTTTCGCTTACTCCTTATCTCCCTTGACCAATTATGTCACTCCTTTTTGTACTTAATCCGCTTGAAGATTACCTACACACAGACAAAAGACAAAAACCGATCAAATCATATGATAATGATCTATTGATTAAACATAGCATGGAATCAAGTACATAGTACACATATGAAAGCATCAATGAATGACACAATCATATGGAAAAAGCTTTGAACACTTTATTAGTAAAAGGAAGAGTTACAACCCAATTTTCTTGATTTAGCATCACTCCTCCAGTTCAATACCATCCTCTCCTCATAAGAAGAAAGGCATTTTGACATCATTACAATACTTGAAATCAGCTCAAGTCTCATACTAACGACATCTCCCTATAATTCAATGATTTCCAGCCCCTGATCACTTAGATGAGTGGTCTTTTTATAGGTGAATGAAGGAAGTTATGCCATAAATGGTGATAATGAATGCCCTCCCAAACTTAGAATTTAGTTCCATGGAGGAAGGGATAAAGGGATTGATATTCCTTAACTCCCTCCCTCATCCAAATTCAAGCTCAAAGGAGTAGATAAACTTGGGAAACTTCTAGATGCATCCAATGGATAAGAATATTCCCAAACCCTAATGCAATTTCACTCAAATTCCCCCAGCACAGGCCAAAGAGGGCTTAAGTACATTGCATAGCACCCTATCAGTGTATGGATTGCACTGTAGCACACCGTAATGAAGTCCTGCCTACACTGATCTTCTTAGAGGCAATTTTTGGATGATTTCAGTCATGGAACTTCTTGGGAAGCTAAGCATTCTGATGGTTGACTTCTTTAGGGCATACAACAACTGAATTAGGGTTTGGTGGGCCCTAATAATACTGATATGTAAGTTGGGGTTGATGTGCCAAAATGGATCTGTCACAGTTGCCCCCTAAAGAATGAAGTCATAAATGTGTATGTTGAGTGAAATTCTTTATCATGTGGAGAGGAGGTTTTGAAGCAGAAGGTGACCTGCATCAATTACAATACATTTATCATGATAGTTTGATTTCTTTTTATGAACTTGTTGAGGGAAGGCATACCCATGCTCAGATTATAAACTTTCATTACATATACAAATATAGTCATCTACAGATATAGACCCATGAATGGATGACCATGAATGTAAGGTCATTGTACATTTGATTTAGTACTCCTGAAAATATTGCAGCCCGAATGGCTGAAACTATATCCGGGGTCTTCAATCCCATTCAATATTTCACTCAAGTACAAGTCTAAACATGTGAATAGATGATCTAAAGTCGAACATGGGAAGACATCGTCTGATTACCAGCCAATGATGTAAGTCATTAACATACGCGAGAGGAATCACCAATAATGATAATGACCCTCAAGGTACTACAATACATTTCGCATGGTGTGAATAAATGATTTGATGTCGAACACCATACAAAGTCTTTCGGTCAAAGACCAGTGATTTCAACCCATCGCCGGAAGTGAGAAACCTGCCATTGATGTATGCAAGCCTCAAGGTGCTGAAGAGGTGTTTCTAAGTCAACTTCTTAGAAGATGTGTTGATGTCGACAAGAAGCGACTCATTGCAGGAGAGCCTTGATGTATCCCACATCAACGACATGAAATGAGGTAAATGATTTTGGAGATGAAAAATCGACTGACGGCAGAAGGTTTAGGAATGGCGGTCATGAAAATAAAGGTTTACTGTATTGCAAAGGATGAAGTTTGAACTGAATGACTTCTCTTGAACATGTCAGCGACACTAAGATGAATTGGTAGCATTGACCCAAAACAAAGTAATGGATGGTATGACAGACCAACGATGTGATAATCATAAAGTTGAATGACCCAACCCACATAGTCACGGTGATGAGGTGAAAGTGTCATGTTCAAGAGCAACTTGTTACCATAAAGTGTTTTCCCCTTTTTCCAATTTTCCCTAGTCATTGCTGACCAGTACCTCTTTATTTTTAATCAAGCTTCAGGAGGATAACATATGCTTGTTGTATAATTTCACCATTCGGGTGAATCCATTTCTATTTGATGCTTTAACGAGTCTAGCAAAGGTGAAACTTGGTCTTATCTAGATGGACAAGTTTGTCGCTATTTTAATGAGTTTAATGAAAAAGATAACTCGGTTCTTTTCATGTTTATAGATTTTGAAAAGGGACAAAAAGGAAACTCCAAAAGTTCTTTTTCATAGATTAATCTCTCAAGTCTGGAAAAGCATAAAATAATACAAGAGAGATATCAATTCCAATCCATTGACGAGCTGGAAAGGACAAGCGCTCGGCAATCTTTTCATGTTTAGAGAGTCTGAAAATAGCTTAAAGAGTACTCCAAGGGGGTTCCTTTTTTGTTTTTAACAAAGCTCGAAAAAGAGATAAAATTTTTCTTTGTGGTCAAAGATGTTAAATTTACATTTGAGCACGTTAAATTCTGCATTTTAGTTGTTAAGCCGACTCAAAAAATCATCAAAATAGATTAAAAATACATGTTCCATGGATAAAATGAATAGAAACTAATGTTTACTCGATTAATGTGCAAGAAATAAACATAAAAACAAGTTTTACCATTCATTTTTACCATTTCACATTTACCCTTTGATTTTGGTGCTTTGGAGTAGTTTTTACCTCAAAGTTCACCAGCTGATTGCGAAGGATTTAGTGGACCATTCCTCGTGCCATCCGAACCAGGTTGGAGCTATCTCTATTCTCTTTCATTTCATTCCATTCATTTTCAGTTTCAAGCAAAAAAATTGAGTTTTTGAGGCCCCTAGGGTTTCAATTTTGAACTCTTGGATCAATGCACCCTTTCAATATCAAAAGGTGTGCTACATTGCACACACATAGAAGGTTGCATGCATTGCAGCACACTGTCTCTAAGGCAGGGGTGCGTTGGGTGCAAAAACCCAAATTCACATAGCTATTTTCTCCCAAATTTTGCTCTGTTTTTTGCAAGAAATGGACCTGTTGTGGTAAAAACACAACCCCCCATTTTTGACTTGCTCAACTCAAATAATGGGGACCCTTTCTATAAAAATTTTGGCTAAGCACCTTTTTGGATTTTTATTTTTGTTAATTTCCATACGCTTTCGTTAATTTTTAGTTTTCTTTGGATTCTTGTTTTGATTGCTTTGTTAGAGTCGATTTTTTATAAGCTTCTCATTGACGTTTGTTTCGCCTCATTTGGTCCACTGGTTTGAAAATGACACTCCTTTGAAAGTCTGATTATTTATGTAGCCTGGGTTAAAATTGCGTAAAATGTACAATATTGCATTTTGTAGATAAATTAGTTCAATAATACATTCATTTTAAATATTAACCCGTAGCGAGTTTTTACTAACATTTTTCATTTTTAGTTATGCAGCCAAATTATTGATTATCAGGATTTCAAGAAATTCACTCTAATTTCCAAATCAAACTCTAATCCCAAAATCCAAACATTCAAGTGGCTGTAGTTTATTTTTCATTTATTTTTCAAGTCGCTGTAATTTAGTTAATTTCATAACTAAATTTCATTAAAATAAAATTAAAACAAAACATTAATTTTATATATAAATTTCAAAATAATTAATTAATTATTATATTAATATAAATTGATTTAAATTAAATTAAAATTTAATATACAAAATTAATATATATAAAATAAATGTATTGCATCGGGACTTTTTGTCACATCGCAAGTCTTATTCGCAACGCATTTTCAAAACCCCCGATACCATATCCTCTCCACCTTCCCGATGATCGATACACGATGGCTTGAAAAAACATATTTGATTTAATGAGGGCCTTCATACCCCGATGCGATATCGCATCGGGATTTCGCATAATAATCATTTCGCATAAGCCTTATAGCATACTCCCCGATATGCCGATGCGATACTCCCCGATATGCCGATGCGATTCACCACTCATTAACAAAGCATTATCGTAAGTTTTTATTATACATAGATTTTAAGTGCCGTGTTAGTTTGAAATTTTTAAAAGAAAACATTCATACGTAAGGAGTAAGGTTAGTATATTTAACATGGTTAGTTTTAATATATATTATGGTAATATAATTAGTTTATATTTTTAATATATATTAGTTAATATATATTAATATGTAATATGTAATATATATTATTTAAAATAATATGTAATATATATTATATTATTTAAATTAATATGTATTATTTAATTAATAAATCATATTAATTAGTTTATAACGTTTAATTAATTTGATTAATTTAAATTTAATCATCATTTATATATCAGTTAATTAGATTAATAAATAGTTCATTAAAATTTAGTTTAATTCATAAATTAACAATTAATTAGAATTTTAATTTAGGATTTAATTTTTAATGATAATTTTGAGTTTTTTTAGCCCAGCAACAGAATTTCCAGATTTATATCAGATTTGACCCATCAACTTTGGAAGCTCATAAATTGAGTTCTACTTGGCCAAATGAGGCCCAGGACGGCTCATTGGAAAGAGAAAATCAAGGATAACATTTTGGAGGAGGTTTCACCAACAGAATTGATCATTTATTGGGCCAAAAATCAGGCAGAAGATCAGGCTCCGAATTTTGAAAACAAAATCAATTTTCTGAGTTATTGTTTTCAATTTCAGTTGTCCAAAGCCTCTTCTAATTGCAGATCCATTGGCCAATGATATCCTTTGCCAATCAAATCATTCCAAGCATCAATACGTAGCTTATATTTTGTTTTTAATTATTTAAATAGAATTTGATTGGGTTTGATTTAATTGCCAGAAATGATATTTTGATTGCATTTTAATTTATTTTGATTTCTTTTGTAGGAAAACAGTGGAAGAAATATGGAAAAAGAATCTCAATCAATGAGAAGGCTCCAGCAATTGAAGATCAGAATTAGGAGCAAGTAAAATTGGATTTAGCAGAATTTTCTTGAACAAACTCTCTTCTCTAAACATTCTTTTACAAAGACTATAAATAACAGATTGCAGAATGGAATAAAGGCTGCTCTCCTCTGCAATTTTAGAACTTCTAAAAGCACTATTGTAATTGGAATTTAGAGTTGTAGGAGGGAGGAGTGAAAAATCTCAGATCTGGGGATTATTGAGGATTTTCCCTTTGTATATTGAATTATGCATGAAGAACAAAGCTTGCACTATTGTGGCTCTAGTTTTGAAAGCAGAAGTTCAAGCAATGTAAAGGGCTGTTGGAGACCAAGGACAGAGAAATGGATGCAATAAATTGGTATTTTTAATACTACTGTTTTACATATCAGTTTCATTTTATGGTAACAGGAATGTGTCATTTTATTCATGTTTGTGCATTATTGTCAATATGAGTAGTTTATCTCAATGTTGTTATCATGCATCTCTGTTCTTATGGATTAATTTCTGATTTCTGAGTAACTATTTACTCAGAAATCTGCCTTATTAAAACTGATTTATTGAGTGGTAATATGTTGTGAACTATTTCCACATATTATTGTTTAGTTATTAGATTTGTTGATTTGATAATCAATATCATTTATGTGAACTACTTCCCGAGTGTTGTTGGTTTATTATTTCAGTTAAAAGGTCTCAATAGGATGTGTTTTGATATCCATAATATCAGTTAATTGAATTACTTCATTAACTTGATATTCATTATAAACAAGACATATCTAAATCCCAATACTTTAATTATCTTTGCTCTTAGTTGGGTTAGATCTATATCTGCCTAATTAAGATAGGATTTAGATTAGTTTCTTTTGCTTGCATCATAGAATAAGCTTGCATTTAGAGTAAATTCTACATTATTTTAAGTCCTCTCCTCAAAGAGGCAAAACCTTAGTTGTGGCTTGGCTTAACCCAAATCAGCTTAAGGGTCATTCTCTTGCCTGATCAGCAAGAAGAAGTGATCTGATGTCCCTGTCTATTGGTAGTTAAAGATACATTATAAACCAATAGCAATAGGGAGAAGGTAACTGGACCTAGATGAACAGTCAGAGCCACCACACCAAACGGAAAAGGAGCTACTTTTAAGGTCTGGACCGGGTGGTTATCCCCCAATGTTGTTGCAGCGATTTTCGAGGCATCAACACAATCCAAAAATGTCATGCCTCCTAGATTTATAACCGCAAACATCACGCCCCACCCGCACGCTTGCACCCAGTTTTTACCGCCAGATCCTTTGCAAAATGGGGCATTGACTTCATGACATGTAACCCTCACTCGGACAGGGGGCATGGTTATATTATTGACGACATCGATTATTTCACTAAATGACCTGAGCTGATGCCCACATATGCTACTCACGGTAAAACTATGGCTTAATTCCTTTTTAATCACATCATAACTCGATTTGGTGTCCCTCAAGCCATCTTCACTGACCATGGCTCTCATTTTCGACACTATATGATGACAGATATTACTGCACAGTTGGGTTTGCGTCACGGCAAATCAACTCCTTATTATCCACAAGCTAATAGCCAAGTTGAGGTAGTCAACAAAGTCTTGGTTACAATGCTTCAGCGTACTGTTGGGATGCATAAATGAAATTGGAACATGCTATTTTTAGCTCTGTGGGAAATGTACCAAACCACAGCTAAGACAACAACTGAATTCACTCCCTTACATTTGGTGTATGGTCTAGAGGCAACCCTTCCAATTAAATGTGGGATTCCTTCATTAAAACTAGTTGTCAAACTACTCCCTCGCACTTCACTAGAGGAGGAATGATTGATTTACCTTGAAAGGCTTCACGAAACTCATCGTATTGCTGCGTTAGTTATTGAAGCTCAAAAGAAACGACTTAAAGCACAATATGATAAAACTGTTAATCCCTATGTTTTTGTTGAAGGTGACTTGATCTTGTTATACAATAAAGCCAGTGATAAATTGGGAGTTGGGAAATTCGAACCAAAGTGGCATGGGCCTTTTATTGTTAAACAAATGTTATAGAAAGGTGCCTATGAATTGGTTGACTATGAAGGAAATCAATTCACTGAGCCCATAAATGGGTTGTACCTCAAGAAGTATTATGTGTGATTTCGTGTAAATACTTTGTACATTAGTGTCATTCATGAGTGTGTAGTTTGGTTTTGGTGTGTTTGTTTTCTTTTGCAAACATGTTTTCCTCTACTTACCATGTGTTCTACTTGGTTTGCAGTTGTCATCGAACTCTTATGTCGATTTTTTTGATGGATATTTTCATAGTACACCGAATTTATCTTATGTCACATGGGTAATCTATGACCCTAATGGTGAGTTAGTACATTTACAAGGCATATGTTTAGGTCGTACCACTAATAACATTGTTGAATATAGCACGGTTATCGATATTTTATCATAAGCTATTGCTCTTGGCACTAAAGAGTTAGTCGTTAATCTTGATTCACAACTCATAGTACTACAACTTAACAGATAATTTTCAGTTAGAAACCCTCATATTTTGAGTATGTATTTGTGAATTCGTCTCTTGGAATGAGACTTTGTTTATATCACTTATCAACATATTCTGATATGTTTGAACACATTAACAGATACATTGGCTAATTATTTAGTATATAGACATCTATGACATATGTAAAACAAAAACTATCACATAGTGAACATAACAGGAAAACATGTGTGTGTATATATATATATATATATATATAGTGTTTGCAAAATGTTTATTACATCAAAATGTCAAAAATTGTGTCCTCAGACACATGGTTTCTCAAGCCTACATAAGTGAAGAAAATAAAGACTAGAGATTAATATCTGCCAACGTGGTGCTCATGGTAGCACGAAATAGATCTAATGACTCAGTTCAGCAATTGACGCAGTCTAGTGGGTACCCCTACAATATGCCTCTGATATCGCATTGGCACCTCATCAATAGACGTGTATTTTGGAATGCCTCTCATCAAGACTTCCAAGTTACGTTCCACCTCTAAGATTGGGTCATCTCCCTCCTCATAAGGAGCATCCTCTATTTTTCGTTCCACTCGCCTGGCTATCGCAGAAACCCCTGGAGGTCGCTCTGATCCAAAATATGCAAAAATCACAAGTGTCAAATCTCAGTACACATATATAAAAAATAAAATAAATAAATAAAATAAAATCAACGCTTCAAAAACTTTAAAAATAATTTTTAGCTACATCAGTCCACTGTGTACCAAATGGAAATGAAAGGTTGGGATCTCCCCATAAATCTGTGCTAGAGCGCGCCCAATCATCTACCATGATTAGTTGTTGTTGCAACCATCCAAAAAATGTTTGAGGAAATGACATTCGTTGACCACCTCCATGTCGAGGCATCAACTCACCCCACCTCAGCAACCGTGGATCTCTAGGCACTGGTGCATCCACTTCTATCCACTGGTATCTGAACAATGGTACACATTCCAAGAAGAACGTCACCAATATAGATCCATAGCCGAACTGTTTCAGCTTTCCTGACTTACATTTCGTGAGTTGGCTCTTCATGTTGGCCAACAATCCTTCACACCAGTTAAAAATTGTGGGACTTAGACAATCGATGGCATACTAGAAATGAGACTTTGTTGCTTCATGCAAAGCCTAAGCCCTAGTTATTTGGGCCATAGTATGGAGAATTGTTCTTAGCGGGAGATTGGTGATGGTCTTTATGTCTATCTTCCCATTCTGAGTTTTCTGAGTGCTTGGGCAATGTTTTGCAATCAGCATATTCATACTATCCCCTCTAGTATGAGAACTGGGCAATTGAATCCATTGTCCCTTTTAGTGTCAGTCAGTTCAGCCAATCACTAGTGATAAAATATGCTCTTACAAGGTGTTGTTAGGGTGTCAAGTCAATTTTTTGTCATTTCAATGAATCTTCAAATAAAAATTTGGTCACTGGTTGTTGTGTCTAGGTCACTATTGCTCCCTTCACTTACTCATGGTCTTCATCACTCATCATGGTCATTGTCTTCTTCGAGGTATCATATCTTCATTTAAATGTCTTGGACCATGAAATGGTTAAATTCATCATTTTAGGTCATGGTCTAGGGTTTCACTCCATGTGTCATCATGATACCATATGTCAAAACAAAAACATCTCCATCATGTGATTCAGTGGGTGAACGGAGTTAGCAGCTTAGGGAAAGCAAAATAAAGGTAAAGTTAATGTTTTATTTCAAATAAGACAATGTTGCAGTACACTATCTCGTCTCATCATTTCTCATAGGGACATTTTTGCTTCAAAATATGTTTCTGACCAAATGGAGAAGAATTTTACAAAATTGAAAGAGGTTTTTGTCAATTATAGTCCAAGGAACAAAAATTTCCTTCATTTATGCACAGGTTTTATGATTTAAAAGAAATTTCCCAAATTACACCTGCTACAGGAGAGTTGCTACACTTATTAAAAATTCCACTATGTAACTTCTCAGATTTCTAGTTTGACTTGGTCAAAGGTAACTTGATGATGTAACTTCAGTAATTCGAAGTCTAGATTATGTAATCATGAATAAATTACCATGATAAATTGTTTTTATGGTTAATTAGGCCTCATAAATGAAGCAAAACTCAAATCAAAGTCTAAGAGAAGAGTTTGTTTTTGACCTTCTCACTCTCGCTTGTTGGTTGAGAGATTCTTGGAAACTGTTCCACCACTTAGGGATTCAACCCTTGAAGGTGGGGAAACTATTTGTTTGAGTCTATATGTATCATTTCTCATTTAGAAATAAGGGTTGGACTTCAGAGGAGAGACTTGTTTCTTATGCTTTCATACAGTTAATCAAGTCGTAGTTGCAGCTATTTTTCAGGAATACTTGTTCAGTGAGTTTTGTGGTGTTGTTTTCCTTCCATATCAGTTTCTTATATATGAATACATCTCTCTTAACATGCTTTTCTTTCTTCATGTGATTTCCCTTATAGTCATATAGGCATAATTCTTTAGATTCAAAGCTCTGTTTATGTGGAAAATCATTTTTACGTATTTCTTCTTCTAGATTAATGAATTTATGCTAATAAATGCTCATTATGATTTCCTAAGCTTTCAGACCCTACACTATATTGAACAAAATCTTAAATTCACCACAAAACATTGTTATCTTGCTCCTCTCTATGCCTACTACTGCAAACCTTTAACACCTTGACCTAATTTCTTGCTCTCATCCCCGGTCTAGCAACTCAAAAACCCTGTTTTCCAAATACTCAAAAAAACTTATACATCTAGCCTAAAATCCATTTCTTTTCTAGTCATTGGCGGAAAATTACTTAGAGAGATCCCTCTCTGTTTAGCAGGGCTGGTTGCTAAACTGCAAGTGGTTTGAGGTTACCTCTTTCGATCTCCTCCTCAGCCTGGGACATTGTAGGGGATAACAGTCCCCTTATGGACAAACCCATAATGCAATAGATGTCTGTGACATCTATCTCAAGTTCTTGGTCCCCAATCATAAATGTTTGGCAATCCACATCTCACCAACCAATCAAATGTTGCAGTAACTCAACCTGGTTCCTAATCCCAGGAAGCCAAAAGAATTTCAGTAACCCGCATTCTCGAAGGGCAACAATGCAATTTGGTTCATGGGTTGCTTGATGGTCTTCAGCTTCATGTCCTCTTTCTTTCCATTTGATCACCATTTTTATTGTATTAACTTGTTGAACATTTATAAGTCAGAATTTCATGAGTTTCTATGGAAACAAATCATTAAACATGGAGGATTTTCCAAAAAAACGCAACTCTTCACCAACGCGTCTATTTTTTTATTTTTCCGTGCTTCCAGCACGCTGCCACAGTTGGCCATAGGGTGAGCAGTGCGGGTCTGATGGGTAAAACCCACGTTGATCGCCCTCAACATAAAATTTTGTTAATCCCTCCTTACATCCTAATCTAATGGATGAAAATGCATGAAATTACAACCAAATTGAAGGGAAGGGACAGATCTCTTACCTGCAGCAAATGACTCGACGAATAGTGTCTGAGATTGATCGTACTCCTCACTTGAAGATAGAGGTAAAATAGGGTTAAAATGCTCTCTTATTTGAAAAATGGTAAAATGGTAAAAATATTTTACCATTTTTTTTTTAGTTTTTATAAGTTTTTATAAATTTTTAAAGATATTTTTACCAAATTGGGGCATATTTCACTTATATTTTAATATTTTTCCTCGAAATGGGTAATTTGTGTTTCACTTGTGTAATGATAGGTCATGGTACATGGTGATGGTGATTAATTTTGATTGATTCAACGAGTTTTATTTTATCACTTTTTCTTACTCATAAAAAATAAACGAAAAATGAACCCCCTGGAGTCATCCTTAAGATCTTGTCTGACTCTCAAAACATGAAAAGAGCATCGAGTACTTGTCATTTAGAACTCGTTAAATGAAATGAAATGACGTCTACTCAATATAAGTTTAACCCTTTTATAGACTGAGATAGACTATTGTACAAAAAAGGAATACCTTAATCGAACATGGCTGGGCGGTTCTCTTAGATATCATTTTCTACCTTTTCAGATTCATGAAACTATTTACGAAAAGGGACCTTTGGATTTTTATTTTTATCCTCTTTTTCAAACTCTATAAACATGAAAAATATGCTGAGTTTCACCACCGTTGGACTCGTAAAACTTAAATGACACGGGACTTGTCACCATGACACGACCGATTTTCTCCTTCTAAGGGCTCATTAAACTTACAAGGATCAACTCATCTGAAGGATGAACTTATACGATAAGCATATGTTATCCCCTTCAATATTGAGATAAAAAATAATGGGGTACTCACTAGAAATAGTGGGGGAAAATGAAAGCAAACATCTCTTGTATTCTATGTAAAGGCAGCATGTCGCTCTTGAACATGACACTCATTTGTTTCTCGTGTTAGGTTTAGGATATCATCACTTAGTCACTTGCCTTCCTAGGTTTGGGAAATCCATTTTTCCTCTCATATGATTATACTGCTTTGCCATCATGACCTCTAATCCTATGTTGAGTCAAATGTTGCCAAAATCAGAAGTTGCGTCACTGGTATGTTCAAGAGAAGTCCCATCTGCAGTTTTTTACCGCTTATGCACTATTAGACTTTCTACCACAATCCTGAATCAAACTTGCCTACTCTACTATATCCTCTGTTTCATGTCGATGATGTGGGATACATTATGGCCCTCCTTTGATGAATCAATTCATGTCGAATTCAACTCATTATCCAAGAAGATGATCTAGAAATGCTTTCCAATACCTCGAAGCTTGCATGCCTCAATGGCAAGTTCTTCGCATTCGACGATAGGTTTACATAATTGGCCTTTGATCAAATGATTCTATGGGTGTTCGATTTCAGCTTCATTATTCACACTTGTGGATTGTGTTGATTGTACCTTGAGAGCCATTATCATTATTGTTGGTTTCTCTCGTGTTCGTTAACGGTTTACATCATTGATCAGTAATCAAGTGGTTTTCTATCATGTTCGACTTCGACACATCTATTCACATGCTATAATTCGTATATTGATCAGATCGAACAAATCTCAAAGACCCTAGATTCCATCTGATAAAATCCAGGTTTGCGTGGAGTTGTGAGTTATTCGTGATTGTAGACATGCTTATACGAATAGTTGCAACCATACTGTGGGTCCATATATATGATCCTTTCTATTATGACGGTTGTGTCCATACCGCGGATCCATGCGCATGATCCCTTTTATTCGGATGGTTGTGACTATGTCGTGGATTCATGTATTGTTAGATGCCTATTCATGTATCATTAGGCATGTTCATGTCATAGATATCAGATATGTATATGTATATGCTTGATTTACAGGTTTCCTGGTGGTTTTTTTACGGTCCTTGCCTTGACTTGTAAAGCATTTCACTCATCACTCCCTATTTTTCCTTCATGCTTTAGGGGGCATCTATTACACAGTGCTTTGTCACACTTCATGTTCACTTCATGTCCACGTCACGGAGTGCAAAAATGTTGAAAATTGTGAAGTGTACTCATCATGAAACACATACTAAAACATCCCTGAAGAATGGAAGAAAAACTACCCTGAGTTAATTCAAGAGAAGGTTGATCGAAACCCTAAATTTCAAGACCAGTGCTCTTTGCTCCACTACTTTCCTGTGTTGATGGCAGGGTGCAGTTCTTTGACTTGGTGCTTCTAGTGCGGGTTTTGATATGAAATCTCGCGTTGAACATCTTCTAGCAGGTTTTCTCAAAATGGAGGAGAAGCTTCGCATGCTAGAAACTTTGAGAACAACTAACTGGATGTTGTTAGGTAGATATATTGTCAAGCTCTCCCATTTGGAGCTCTTGGTCCTACCTTTAAGGGCCTTCCCCTTGAGATGTGGACCTTCCTCTGTCTTTTTTGAATCCCTAACTCCCTCTTCCTTCCTATAAATCAAATCCCCTCCATCCCTAAATGGTTGGTCATTGATTTCCTGCATTCCTATGCTGAGATTATTCCCAAATGTTTCCCATCTAACTTAGAGGAGTGCTTGAATTGGTTTGGAATTGGAATTCCACCCAAAATGAGGTCTCCAACATCAAGGCAATGGTTGTATGCTTCCCTTTTTTATTTATTAATATATACATCTGATGTTCACTTTCCATAAATGTCTAAATATTTAGGCATTTAGCTTGATACTCCTTCATATATCGAGTAGTTTATGTTTGATATATAATATCTATGCTCTTATATCTTGTATTGTACTTTGATCTCTCTTACAAGTACTCAGACGTAAAGAACAAGAAAGGAGCGAAACTAGAAGCTAAGGGATCGAAGCCATCATCAAAGGATTGAGAAATTAGTATCAAAGCGAGGTAGGTTTCTCTCTCTCTCTGCATTTTTAAACATAAGTTAGGAAATTCTACAGTAATTTGTTCAGTTTGTTGCTAGAGCCACTGATTGGGCTAGAGAGATCACCTATGTCCACAGAGGGGGTTTATCTTCACAACATGGGTAGAGAAATTGTTGATTGTAGGTAGTGACAGTGAAAGAAGAAATAAACATGGCGAAGACTATTGCAACAAAATAAGTTGTAATAATTTCTAGCTGAGGTTAGGTAGAAGTCAATGAGAGAATTTCAGAAGTTGATAATGTGGATAGAATTTTCAAAAAATTGAGTGGAGTGCTAAATCCTAAGAGGAGAAAACGAAGCTCAAGAGGTTCTAGAGGAAGGAACCAAGGGTACCAAAAGACCAAGTTTAAAGGAGAGAATCTTGGTGAGGTATTTTGTAGGAAGGTGGAAAATACTTGTTACTACAGAGGCTTGTTTGTATCTCACAGTTGAGCATGGAGAATTTCATAGAGAAATAAATAACAATGTAAACTTTGAAATGGGAACTATAAACTCAACACGGGAACTCCGGCCAAAAAACCCCGTATAAACATCAAAAATATTGCTTAAAACGAAAAGTGTTCATGCTGAAATAACGCCTTTTCTTTTTCTAGGGTAAATTTTCAACATGTTTTAAAAATTGCGGTGAAAACCAATTTTTTGAGCAAAAATTGTCCAAAAAACACCCTCAAAACGAAGTGTTGATGTTCAAATAACATTTTTCTTTTCAATGGTAAATTTTGTGCAAAAAACACCCTCAAAACGAAAAGTGTTGACGATAACATTTTTTTTTTCAAGGGTAAAATTTCAACATTTTGAAATAATAGCATAAAATATTTTATCATGACCCCGAAAAACATTTAAATTTCAAAAAAAATAATTTCTTTTTCCTAGCTTTTGTTAAAGTTTTTTTTAATTTTTCTATTTTACTTATATATATATATATATATATATATATATATATATATATATATATATATATATATATATATTAATTTTGTTTTTTTTCCAAATTCTTTTATGGTTTATTGAGAATAAATTTTTTTTAAACATTTTTTGTATATATATATATATATATATATATATATATATATATATATATATTATTTTTGTTTTTTTTTCCAAATTCTTTTATGATTTATATGAGATAATTTTTTTTTAAACATTTTCTTTTGTCTTTTCTTATATTTTTTTTTTTTAAATAATCAACATTTAAGAAAAGAAAAATAAACAACTTGAAAATTCATTAAGTAATCATATTTTAAAAAAAAAAAAAAAATTGGACATAATAAATTTTAAAGTATAAAAAATAAGCCCTCTAAAAAAAAAGTATGTTGCATCAACATGTTTCAAAATCAACATGAAAATCACTAACATTTAAAAACAAATATTTATATTTGATACATAAGAAAATATAAAGTGTCAAAAATATGCTCCCAAAAAAAAAATGTATTCTGCATAACCACTTTTTAAAATTGGGTCATGTTTTTACTACCCCTACGAAACAAATAATCGTATCGGTTATTTAAAGTGCCAAAAACTATGCTCTAAAAAAAATATGTGTATTCTGCATCGCCCCTTATCAAAATCGGGTCAATTTTTTGTTATCTCTACAAAACAGGTAACAGTACCAGTTCCTGTTTCAAAGTTTATGTTGTTAAAGGAAGATGACTAAAAAAAGTCAAGCATAGAGTCCATAGTATTAAATTGTAATAAGAAAAGGCTTCATTTGACTTGTGCCTTAGTCAATTGGAGAAATTTCAATTTCCACATCAGCGGGATGACTTGAGTTGTAGTTAGTAAGAGTAACATGACCAAGTCACTTAGTTAAGTCATTCAATTCAATTTTATGGGCAAGAAGTAGAGTTGTGCATGAGTTGATTGCTAAGATCTAGAAATATAATGGAGTTATCGTTAGTGAAACTCAGTTATCTGATCTCTAGTCATGAATAAAGTCAGTAAGAGTTCAATTGAGTAGTTGTAACTATTGTTAACTCATTGATCTCTCAGTTAACTAGTCAATTTACTAAAAATATCCTTAGTCATGCATGCAATTCGAATTACCTAGTTAGGTGGATGGAAAATGCATAATTTTATTTATTGATATATACTAGAGAGTGTACAAATTTTGCATGTAGTAGGTGATGTGTTTCTCTTGGTAATTGTGCAAGAAAATATGATCTTCCCCTATTCTTTAGGATCTAACTTTCCTTGGGAATTTCACAAGGAAATAGGAGGAGCAGGAGGCCTAGATTTGGATAAGTATTTGCCAAAGAAGACTTAGGAGGAAGAGATCAGTATTGCAGTGTAGGTTGAGCTTCAAGGATTGAATTTTTCATTGTAATAGATCATTTTTCTCATATGATATAATACAAATAGAGGAGGGGTTTTTCCCAGTTGGGTTCCCCAGTAAAAAAATGTGTTCCTTGTCACTCAATGATTGCGTGTATTTTTATTGTATGTTTTCCCTTCTGCATATTGAGTAGAAAAAATTTGTGTCTATTGATTTCATTATGAATTCATTAAAAGTTGAAAATTTCAATTTATTTCTACATGGAAACAAAGCTATTGAAAACTACATAGAAACCAAGTTCCATATCTTCTCTTAGAAAATTTTCGAATAGTAAATTTTTTGGAGAGAATTTTCTTCAGTGCAAGAATAATGTCTTTCAATGGATTGAGGCTTGAGTATGCATTGGATGGAAATTTGATTTTTTATGCTTGGAAAGACAGAATGGAAGTTGTGATGGATGACAATGCAGTATTGGAGTACAGATGAAATGATATTCCAAAACCAGCAACATCAGATGCATAGTAGTTGGCTCAGTGGAAGAAAGATACTGCAAAAGCCAGGAGGATTATCCTGGAGGGAATCAAATATCATGTGGTTTTGAATTTGCATGGAAAGGAGACTGCTTACGCAATGTGGAAAACCCACATAGATCTATTCCAAAGAAGCAGTGATGCCAGGAAATTTGCATTAAAAGATAAACTCAGGAACATTTGAAAGGGTAAAAATTAAATTGTTGTCTAATACCTTGTTGAGAAATCTAGGGCGTAGAAATTAAGTGATTTCTCTTCTATTAGTAACTCCTTATGAGTTCTTTTTACTTCTTTAGATTAGGATCTTCTATTATTTAGGTTATTAGTGTTATTCTTCATTAAACAGCTACTAATGCATAAACCATAAAGAGACAAGAGACACAGAATATAGGTTATCAGCCAAGGAAAAAACCTCTCCCACTTGAGAGCCTACCAAAAAAAAATTATTAATTCAATATGGATCACAGAAGCTTGAATTCATAAATTCTTCTTCTTATAGAGATTCCAATGGTCGAATACCAATACCAAGACCCTTGACCTATATTTCACTCCAAGACCAAGACACAAGATCCTTAGTCAATGATAGTCAACCTTCTACTCCTTCCTCCTTCTCAGCTTCTTCTTCAACATTGGATTTCTTTCACTTTAGAACTTCGGTCTTCTTGAATTAGGTATGCATTTTTTGTCCTTAATTGAAAACCTTCTTGACTAGCCCTTCTTCCACTTCAGATCCCTAGGACGACTGCACTTCTCCTCAGCTTCCACTGCTACTACAGACTTATCCTCAGCCTTCACTACTGCAACAAACTTCTCCTCATCCTTCACCACTACAACAAACTTCTACTTGTCCTTCACTACTGCAACAGACTTCTAACACATATAGAGGTTTTCTGCCCTTAAAAAAGTCCAAAGAAATACCATAAGAACCTCGATCTTCTTTCTTGTTTACTTTGCAGGTTGGGATGCTCCTCCTTTTACCCTTTTCGCACTTCTATTTCAAATCATTGTTGCACCAAAATTTGGTCTCATAAGTGATGCCGAGCATCCCTATTTATAGTTGTTTCCTCCTTAAATAATTGACTTGAAGAGGGTGAGCTGACATGTCTATTGGAGGAGATAATTAATTCCACTTTGAATCCGACTTGAGGTTAATTCTTCTGCTTGGTCTTGGAGGGCTACTTAAAATATTCGTTGACTCATATTCAAATATAATATGCCCAAGAAGGGTCTTTCATACATGACAGAGACTTAAATTGACTTGTATGACTAGATGACAAATCCTAAAGGCTCACAATGGGAGCCATCACTAAAAATAAAATTCCTTGCTCATGAAACCCATGAGACAAGCATTAATAGTAATTTTATTTTTATTATTTTCATCAATTACATAAAATCATATTCACATGTCATTATGAAGACCGAACCTAGTTACATTTTTCAATTCTCCCTCTTAACTAGGGAGGCATTCATAATGGTACTTGGTCATTCTCAATACGAAGAATTTATCATCAGAAGAGGTGAATTTGTAACCCATTTGTTTAGCATAAAATCAATCAGCATTGTCATATAGAAAGGATTTGACTAACAAATATATCTCTCCACGAGATCTGGGCACAATGTTGGAGAGACCAATGATGTATGAACACCCTCATCATTGTCTCTCTCAGAACATACCCCACCCGGGTTCTCACGGTGTGTTCCACCAGGAATATTCTTATATTAGATTCCTAGTCCTCAAATAATATCGGTCCTCTACGACTACTCTTGTCTTGGATGCCCTAACACATCCTCAAATAGCATCGGATGCCAAATGCTTACCCCATCCTCCATTCTATCTTCCCAAGTGAAGACAAGAATGATGTGTATATCTCTCCCTCTTAATTGGGGAGGACATGTCTATTCCAATAAAGGAATGTACTCATTATTACGAAAGAAATGTACCTAAGCTCCCTCTTAACTTAGGAATTTACAATTTTCTTCCAAGTAAGAAACTTTTTTCCAGTATCCCTCTTAAATAGGGACCTACAGCAGCTCCTTAGGTGGAGATGATGGGACAACCAACTGCTTGAAGAACTCCTCTTTCCGATTTCATGAATTTATTTTCGTTATCTAGGAGTCTTCATGTTTGGGACTTCTACATAGGGCACCAACCATCCATCACTTTCATCCATGAGTTTGTCATGTCATCATAGGAAAGTGATCCATCGGTCCATTTCTAGCCTTCCTACATGTGCATTGGCGATGGAAGACATCCATAGATATTCCCTTAGCATTCCTGCATACACCCATCTAGATATGTGTAAAAATAAAGGAATGGACATTAAAATAGACATTACCTTTGTGATGGTCTTTGATCATGCCATCTTCTACTTTGCATCAGTATCCTACATACATATTGACACATCTCCCAAAGGTATATATATATATAGATATACATATACATATATATATATATATATATAGATATACATATACATATATATATATATATATATATTGTCAAGGGTATCTTTCTTTATATATATATATAGATATACATATACATATATATATATATATATATATTGTCAAGGGTATCTTTCTTTTTCATACTTCATTAGAGTCTTTGTATATATATATACATATATATATATTGTCAAGGGTATCTTTCTTTTTCATACTTCATTAGAGTCTTTGTATCTTCCATGGAGATATCCTAGTCAAATCTTCTTGGTCTTTCAGATGTTGATTTCCTATACCATGGTTGCATATTCCATGATCTCTTCCTCCCTTTCTTCACACATTTCATTCCCAGGAGCTTCCAATCAGAGTTCCTCAATTTTACTCAACCACCTCATACTTCATATGAGTACATATTATGTTGATTCCATCTAGTGAACGTGTGACCCATGCATTCCTATATCCATTTGATGGAGGATATCCTTTCTTTTGATCATGCTCATAAGATAGGAAATTGGTCCATGTTACCTGCAACCATATGACATGACTCTTCAATATAGACTGTAATCATACACACCTCATTTTCCTTTGTATTATCTAGACTTCCTGCAGCAACATCCTTGATTGAAAGGTCTTCAATCCCTTGATGTGTTTCACTTTTATTTCATCATACCATCATTCCATGAATTCCACAAGTTTGAAATTCTTGGTGAAACACTTGCTTCCACTCATGATCGGTGAATCTCTCAATGAATATTCCATCATAATATCTTGAGGATCTAAAGTATCACCATCATTATATGTTTCCATTTGACATATGTATGGTGAAAATTGTACTAGATGACCTTTCCACTTATTTTTTCAATGATATTCCTAAGAGATATATCCTTGGCTTCCATATATTTTAACTATCTTTCATGCTTCTCTATGATGATGTCCCAAACTCTTGATTTGAATGCTTCTATGATGCCTTGATGCATCCTATTATTTTACTTAGTGAATCATGATAGCCATATCTTAGAATATATAGGAACTTGAAAATAAATTATGTTAGGAATACTATCTCAATAGTGGAGATCTATTACTTCCTCCTTGGATTTATTCTTTTCATCTTCCTCCACTTCCTTGGTGATGTGGGATTATTTTATTCCTCTTTTGTTATTTTCCTTATTGAGATTAGAACAATCTCTCCTATAGTGCCCATATTCTTGACACCCATAGCATTGTATTTTAGCCATGTTCTTCTTCTTTTTCTGAGTACCAAATTTTCCAAATTTTCCCTTTCTTTTTCTCATTACAGCATAAGGCTGATTTTTCTCACCTGCTCCCACATCAAATTTTCATTTTAGTCTAGATTATTCAATCTTTAAAAGTGAACATAGATCCTAGAATGGAGTATCTTCTATCTTCCCATAAATACTTGAAGTAAAACTACCCCACTCCTCTGATAGTGCATTTAATACAACTATAGTCATTTCTTTATCAGACATGACTTCTCCTAGATATTTTAGTTGATCCTAGATCTCAGATATCCTCATAAAGTATGAGACTATTCCATCTTCCCTTGACATCTTCAGCTTGTAGATTTATTGCCTTAATGAGATGACTTCTTCACCAGTGCTTACGGAATACAACTCTACCAGTTTGTCATAGATTTCTTTGAAGTTCTGAGTTTAGATACATATGGGATGAGGGGATCCTTGATAGATTCTATGAGAGTCCTTTGAGCCCTAACTTCCCCTTTCATATACTTGGAAATAGCTTGAGAATTTTCCTTTATTGTTTTAGTGACAGAACCTTTGACATGTTCCATAACTTCATTTTCATTGAGATTTATATATGTCCATTTCTTCCATGCAAGAAAGTTTGAAGCCATGTTGGCTCAAGGGGCTTGGACCCAGGTTCAAAGTGTATTGCACACCAAAAAAACCCTTAACCACTGGCCCTTTTGGCAATTACATGCAAACAGATCGTAGTCTCGCCCGAAGCAGTTATGGGAGGTTGCAGAACTAGGTTTCTACAGACATAGGGACATTGCGTTGTGGCACTTGTGTGTTTCCTTTTATGCTGATCTACAACTTCGCATACGTAAAATACTTTTCATTGATGATTCACTTTCACATATTTGTGTTTATTACATAAACATATCATAGAACAATATAACATGTATTCTTTCGCATAAATAAGTAGAAAGCATGCATAGCAGTACATATGGACACAAATTAAGAATATAGATACACAAGACTTCGCCAAAACTTCTTCTTCTTTATTAAGATAGGTATTTTCAATACATATAATTTCTTCAACCGGAGCACTCAGCTATAGACTCTTCCAAGGCCTTTGTGCACTCAGCTGTAAAGCCTTTCCTAAAATCCCAAAATACAGACTAAAGATAGAAAGTATGATCAATTCATCTATATCTCTTATCTTTCGACAAAGCATTACCTCTCCTTATATATGTTTAAATACTAAAAAACCATGGTCCACATACTATGAATTCGACAAAACAATGAGTTGAAACCTTGATAGTCGTTAAAAAATGAGGGGCTTTGACCCACCCCAAAACCCCTAGACATTGTGTGGTGAATAAAACTTTGTGGACTCTACGCGATCTACTCCTCAAAATGTGGAGTCTTTGACCAAAAGTGGACCAAGTTGGGTCGCACCCAACAGGCCCCCAACACTCACATGTGACTCATCCTAAGTCACTCATCTATTGTACCCCGAATCTTTGCTATGATGCTCATGTAGGCGGCATTATATTGTTGAAGTATTTCTGCTACCTGCTTCTCCTCTCAGCGCACTTCTTCTAGCAATGCCTCTATGGTTAGTCCGGCAAGATTCTGCAACACTTCTTTCTCCCTATATCATAGCTCCATGAGCTTACAGTCAACTTCCTGTGACAGCTAGAAGACCTCATCCTACCACACTTGAGTCCTTTCTGTCAAAATCTACTCCTTTCGTCGAAGGTCTTCAATTTTCTTTTGAAGAGTCATCCCTTCCATGATATTTACGAGCCTCTGCGAGATTGGTAAGGTCTTCGCAGTTACTCGTATTTCGTCCGACTGTTGTTGCTTCTTCTGGAGCTCCTCGTCAATCCTCTGAATATTTGGATCCTCTTGTAGTGAGGTCAAAATATGCATGGTTTCATCTAATAGTTTGGCACAGTCCACCACTGTGTTAGCAATGTCTTTCAATTCATATTTCAAATCCTTTTCTCTCTACTCACATACTTCCGATGGGGTGACTGGTTGCAACTTCATTTGCAACTCAGTAATCTTGAATTCATACTCAAACTTCATCTCTGCGAGCTTATTCTTTGAGTCTCTTATCGCGAGGGAAAGATTCACGACCTTCTCTACTGGTGTCTCCTCTTCACGAACTTTCACGTCTGGAACTGTGCTACAAGTATCTGCAATGAATTTCTCCAGTTGTTGCTATTGCTGGCATGCTCCATCCCTTCCCTTGATCAACTGATCGAGCTCCTTCTTCAGCAAAGCTTTGTCCCTTTCTGCCTAAATGCTTAACAGCGAAGTGCATTGTTCTCGCTCCTTTAGCTCATCTGCAATACTTTGATGGAACTAGTGTAATACCTGAATCAGCAATGCAACAATGTTCATGTTGATGTTGTCCTGGGATTTTGCTCACTCTCTATCCTCTGGTGATTCAAACTGCAATGCTTCAACTAGTACTTGCAAAATCCTTACTTCAAATGTTGTTTCTATTCGTCGCTCTAGCTGCAATAGCGAACCTATTTGTGATGGTTGTCTAGTTGTCTATGTCAGTACCTTTAACTTTGTGATGCCTTGTCGCACCTCTGTCAAAATCATTTCTTACGATCATTGACCTTGTCCCAGGTCTGAATCGTTACTTCTTGGACCTTTTCACCAATCTCATCGATGTCCCCATCAATGAGGACAAGCAGTATCACACCCTTAGATTTGATCACCTTTTGTTTCTTCCTTGGGCCTAGCGTAGTTACTATAGATACCCTCTTTTTAATAATGAATGATGATTCCTCTGTGGGGTATATGTCATTGAGAGGGTCCTAGATATATTTTTATGTCTTTGTCTTTGTCTTTGTCTCTGGCTATGTCTCTGGCTCTAGTTCCTCTTCTTTTTCCCCTTTGTTTGTCCCACTTGGACCCACATGTTGCATGGTGCCCCCTACTTCTTCAGTGTCGTCTACGATTGGGTTCATCCATTCGGCTGGCCATTGTTTTATTACTATGAGTAGGTCATCTTCAGTGACCAAGTATGGCAGAGGGTGCCATGTCTCTGTTGGATCCTTCCATGCCTTGATGTAGTCTTTGTGAAAATCATCCTTGAATGTTGTGATGTTGCAATACTTCTCATACAAACTAGGTGATAACCTGGGATACTAGTTCACCACCATGTGAAAATCCATGCTCAATAGAACAAATAAAATGATGTTCTCTTGTGCGCGCGACGACTCCTTAGTATTCCACAGTGAGACATGTCATGTTGTTTCACATACATATGTTTCAACAGGAGGAAAATATGAGTCCTTTGGCTCCTTCCATGCAATCAACGTGATGATCAAGATCAACCATGCATAATGAAATGTTTTTCCTTCCTCCTACGCTTCCTAAAAATCCTCCAAAAACTCCCTTCATAAGTGCCCGTCATAGTTGAACAAAACTCCAACACTACACTACGTAGCCAAAGAAACCATGACTACTAGAACTTCATTCACTCTGCACTTCCTCATTATTTTCCCTGCTAAAATATGTGCGGTGAATTGTACCCCTTGATCATTGATGGAGTTGATATCATAAGCACGCAACTTCTTGATAATCCCAAACTTTTCCTTCATGGTCTATGCCACTACCTTGTCTTGGTTCTTACCAACAAATTCTTCGACGTGGTTCTTTCCTTGGTGAGGTAGCCCAGTAATCCTCTTGATCATCATTTCGTCAATTGTGATCCTCATCCCTAGCTAAAGGCATCCATCATGAATTAATTCCATTATTTTTCAAACACAGGTTGTGTTGGATGTGCTTCTATCGAAGTGTGGCACATATATCATTTTTAACAAGTTTGATCTCTTCAATCCTACAACCCAACCTCGTAACTCCGCTCTCTAGATAATATACCTGGTGTAGGTACTTGCTCGATTCAAATTGCGGATACTTACTTCTATCGCTAAAGTCCCAATCCTCCATTTCCAGTTGTGGGATTTTCCCCAACACTTCACCTTCAAATGGCACATTCTCCGTAACAACGGTCTGAATGTGTCGAACTTCACAACTTTTGAATCTTTGACCAGCTTGTCACTCGTTTTCTTGGTGGAAATACAAAGGGAATTTATGCACCCTCTATCTGTATATAAGGCATCTCGGCTTCCTCCTCATTGTCATGGATTTCCTATGTTTCTTCCTATTGTACTTGTTTCTTCGCCTTCTCCTTGGGTTTCTTATCTTGCCTAGGCTCCGTCTGTTTCTCTTCTATTTTATTCTTCCTTGGGAAAGTTATGAGCTCTACTTCTTTAGTTAGCCTCATTTCAGGCCTTTTCTTGGGTTGTTCTCCTATAACTACTTGTTTCTACGGCGACCTCGCGTGCCTTAGGAACATGGGTACATTCACTGCTCTGATTTGACTACCCTAGGCTTCCATGACTCCTGCTATCCCTTTCTTTGAAAATACTCTAGTAATCTCCTCAAAGCTTCTCTCATACATATAGCAGCTCACTTCTCTCACACTTAGTTGAAAATTCTCAAATTGAATTCTCTAGACATCAAAGTGTAAAATGTGGCATGGGACATGGCCTTTATAGCGAATTTGAATTTTGAACCTCATGATTGACTTAGATTTTTCTCAATTAATTCGGATATGGCACTAGATTTGGCTAGTTGTGCTCCACAAACGCATTTCTCCCACTCCTTTTAATGGAAACTTTATTTTAACAGTAGCTTTTTCCTTCCAATGGTCATATTTTCCCGGTCATCTTTGACAATCACGCAGTAATATACCCTCCGTCAGGGTTCTTCTGAACTTTGACATACTTTTGAATATCATGCAGTAATCATCCTTTGGAGTGGTTCTTTCGTACTTTGACATACTTCTGAATATCGCAAAGTAATATTTTTCGGCGAAGTGCCCTTCTACAGAGTAGTTTATAGTCTAGTGCCCACTTTCAACTACAGTTGGAACTAAGACTCTTCTCCTTTCATTCTTCACTGTGAATCTCTAGGGACAGAGTCATCCATGTATATCTTCAATCTTCTACCATTCACTCATCCTAGGATGAGTTTACCATTTAACTTCGTGAGTTGAACTGTGCCACCACCATAGACATGTTTGATGATACACGGTCCTAGCCAATGTGTCTTAAATATTCCTGGGAACTTCGAAAATTTTCTATCATATAAGAGTACAAGATCTCCTTCCCGAAATATCTTTTGCTTGATATGTCTATCATGCCAGGCTTTCTCCCTTGCTTTTTGTACGTGTTGATGAAAACCTGCTATAAACTTGTCCTCTTCCAAACCAAGCAATTGCGCCATCCTCTCCTCCATTAAACTGGGCACAATTTATTCCATAGGCATAATTGCTTCTTGGGCATATACCAACCTAAAAGGTGTCTCGCCTGCCAATTTATTGCATGTTTTCTTGTATGCCCACAACACCATTGGAATTATTAGATCCCAGTCATTCATGTTCACATTGCACACCTTTGTGAGTGCATTATCCATAATTTTATTGAAAACTTCCACTGTCCCATTCGCTTGAGGATGATATGGGGTACTTTTTTATGGTGTACTTGAAATTCCTTAGTTAATGCTTCAATGGTCTTATTCAAGAAGTGTGACCCTTGATCACTCATCAATATCCTTCGACACCTAAATCTAGACAGAATGTATTCAAAAATGAACTTCACGGCATATTTTTGCTGCAATCATTCACTGGTTGTGCCTCTTCCCATCTCGTCAAATAATCAGTTACAGTGATTTTGTATCTTGCATCAGTCTTCTTCCTTGGTGGGTTAATTGGTCCAACAAATTCAATATCGCACTTTTGAAATGCTTGCAATGTTACTTGTGGATTTAATGGCATTTCATCTCTTCTATATGGCCTTCATGTTCTTTGACAAATCTCACATGCACGACAAAATCCCTTTGCATCCTTATGTACTATGGGCCACCATAACCCAGCTCTCAATATCTTCTACACGGTGGTCTTTCCTGCATAATGTCCACTTGTGACTCCTCCATGAGCTTCTACTAGAATACTATGCCTTTCATATTTTGGGACCTATCTTTGCAGTATTTCATCCGGTCCCATTTTGTACAAGTTCCCTGCAATCAATGTGAAATCGGTTGCTTTTATCACCAACTCCTTCTTATGTTGTGTAGTGTACTTGGAAGGCACCATTTTTGTGTCCAGAAACTGAATAATATCTGTGAAGTGATCATTTGCGACCCTGATTGCAAACAACTAGCTAACCCTGATTTGCGACCCTGATTATAAACCATAGCTAACCCTTCTCTTTATGTTGTAGTATAGTATTTTTTCTACCTTGGCACAGTTATCTACGCATACCCCTTTATAAACTTTATGTAATAGACAGTGTGTCCAAGTGTCGCACACAGTTGTCTCACTATCTTCGGTGCTAGCAAGTTCACAATGACTGTTATCTTCGCAGGATCCACCAGCAAACCCTATTTGCACACAATATGCCCCAAAAATATGCCACAAGCCCCAAAAAATATTCAAGTTAAGTGAAATATGATGTTGCCTACATGTATCCAACATAAGCCTTAAGCTCACAATATGCTTCTTTAATAGCCCAAAGATTGTCCAATCATCAAATTAAACTTCCAAGAATTTATGTATGTACTCCCTAAATGTTGTGGCTATGACTCTCAAAAAGATGGCAGGCGCATTCTTCAAGCCAAAAGGCATCACCGTGTACTAAAATGAGCCCCACTATGTTGCAAAAGTTGTCTTATGTCTATCTTCTAACACAATCCTGATATGATTGTAACCTGAAAACCCATCTGTGAAAGAATAGACCTCGTGACCCCCTACATTTTCCAATACTTCATCTGTAAATGGTGTAGGTAAGGGGTCATGCACACATGCATCATTTATTTTTCTTAAGTCAACACAGATTTTGATGCCTCCTTTAGCCTTCTTTTTCTAAATTATCATGGGACTTACCCATTGAGACTCTTCAACAGGTTCGATGATCCCTGCTGCTAACATTTTGTCTAGTTCTTCCTTCACTTTTTCCTTGTATTTTGGATTGAACCTATAGGGTCTTTGCTTCACAGGCTTCACATTAGGTTTCAGAGGGATCCTCATAACTCCTAGGTCCCCTAATATGCCCTTCATTTCTGAAAACTTTGTCAGGAATAGATCCTGGTATTCATGTAGCATCTCTATGATTTTGCTAACTGTATCTACGTCCCAATAGTCTCCAATCATCACCAACTTCGGGTCTTCCTATGTCCTAATATTCACTCTCTGTGTTTTTATTGGCCACGTTATATCCGGTATTTTTGGTTCTATTCCAACAACTTTGCGATGTCCTTCTAATTATGGTATATCAATATTTCATGGATCTTCATCTTCTTCAACAATGATATTATAACATTCTAATGCATTTTGTAATTGCTCAACCCAATCTGCTGCCATGTTAATGGAGCTTCATTCTCAAAAATCTTTACTCTGATTTCTTGAAGAGTCGAGTCTATACATGGGAAATCATCGTCAAAATTGAATGTGAATATGAATATGAACCCTTCAACCAAATCTGTCTAGTTTGCAATTCCATGTCGTAGTTCTATTAGGAATCATTTCTAGTGTGTGGATAAATCCATGTACCCACTCTTGTTCTGGAATTTCTTTCCAAACTGAAGTACAGTGATCAATATGCACCCTAGGATCAACCTTACCATCATACTTTACTTCAATTTCTATGTCTATTGAGCCAAACCTGATCCACATTAATCTGCAACACTATTTCCAATCTGCTATATCTCTTTTATGACTACCCCACCATCTAGCAGGTGTAAACCTCAAGGCTACATCCAGAGCTTGCAACCTCTGTTCTTCTTGTATTTCTATTTCATATTCTTCAAGAAATAGGCTTACTTCTCTGATCCCATCATAATAAGATAGATTATATACCTCAGAAGTTATGCAGCGAAATGATTTTGTGGTAGAGACTTCACATAACCTGTTCTATTAATTTTCTAATTCTTCCTCAGAATCTAAAGTACAAGAACTGTCAAGTTCCCAGCCCAATTTTCCATCTGCAGTTGGATTAATCCAATAATTTTCTTTATCTTTCATCTGATAAATGTTGTCAACATCTACATCGCAGTACTCATCCTGGATAGGCTCTTTACAACACCCTCCTTCTGAGGGGTCTAGAGGGACGATGACCCTCGTATCGTCTCTTTCGAACACCATTTATCTTTTCTTCAAATTGATTATCGCCAAATTATTGAAATCCCAATCCAATCCAAGCAACGCTAGATAATGGTTGCTATCATCTATAATTTTGATCACTTCAAAGTATGCAATGGTTAAGTCTCCTTCGATGTCTACTATAATGCCAGGTAACCTTCCCATAGCGGGAACCTTCTATTGGTTAGCCATCCTCAACTATATTGGTGACTATTGCAACTTCTGTCTTCCCATTTACTCCAAATTTTCCTAGGTAACACATTGGCATCAAATCCTAAATCTAGGATTTCCTGATCCACTTCATATTCCCCAATCTAAGAAGTTAATCTCATTTCCTTCCCTGTTCTTTTCTTGTGTCAACGTAAATTGTTTACTACGCGCAAATCGCTTCGCGGTATCTCTTTATCAGTGGAGGAGTTTATCAACCCCTAGAGTCCTTCGACAACCTTTTGATTCCTCAACGGCTTCATGCAAGTCTGTAAAAACAACTTCAAAATACTTGGATCTAATTCTTGTGTTGGAGTAGACACTTTGTCGCAGTCCTTCTTTGGCATTAAATTTAGTTGCACGCTAGATGTTGAAGCCCCAACATCCATGAGGCTTCACTTTGCTCCCATGAAAGTTTCTTATTCCTTTTGGATACTGAACCTAGGGACCTTTTCATCGGTCTTTCTTACCCATGACTCTTCTACCTTCTTCTTAAATTTATCATCTCTTACTGCAACTCCACTCTTGGTTACGATGTTGATGTGTGATTCATCTTCCCTTGGCTCAGTGGTCATCATTTGAATATTTGTTGCGAGTTACTGGTTCCTTTTCTCCTGCATCTTCGCGACCAGTATGGGACATTCTTCTAATACATGATCAAAATATTTGCAGTAGTTGCAAGTTGTAGTAGGATTTTTACAGTCTCTTGCAAAGTGTCTTGCCTCTCCACAGTTATAACAGATAATCTAGCCACATCCTCAACTAGCTCCTCCTCCTCGTTCTCATCCCTGGAATCCTCCTCAACCAGCATGTTGGCCTGGCTCCTTGCGTGTATGTCCTTCAACTTGCAATCTATAAGCCTCAGCAGTGTGCTCCATCATCAAGTCATAACTTCAAAAATTCCTCTCATCATGCCCCACCGACTTACAAAAGTTGCAAAACAGTTTCTTCTTGGTCTATACGTACTTTTGTAATAAATATAAATATTCAGAGAAATGTTGGCCTCTCATTCTACAAATCTCGCACCACAAACTGTATCATGGGTTTACTAGATTAGGTGCTCCACTTGCCAAGTAATCTATGAACGCAAGGAATTGATCCTATTATTGGCCCTCCGCTTTGCATTTTGTACACCATACTTCTGATCTAGTTTATTTACCTTTCTTGAGATCTTGCAATTCCAAGGTCAAATTTGCTAGCTGACTCTAAATTTTTTGTACTCCTGCATGAGTATCTTCGATCGGTGAGGCTTCTAGCTTCATTGCAATCTCCATTGCCTCGGCTTGAGTCGTTATCTTATGTTGCGTCAAGGGTAACATGATATGTGGCAGTAGCGTAGCTATAAACCATTCTTTATGTTGTTTTAGGGGTATGTTAAAGCTTACTTGTCCCATTAATACCTTGAATCCTTGATCCAATTCCCACACAAACTCAGTAGTCGCCTTCTTGATTTCCTTCAGCTTCGTAATGCACTGGGATTTTTATTTCAGCTTCTTGAACTCTGATACTAGTGCTTTCTTAATATCATCCAACGAAGCAGCCTTATTAGTCACATAATACTTCATGTACCATGTTAGTTCTCTTTCTCGCAGTGTCATGATGAGTTGCGCTTTCTTTACATCTTTGTCAGTGATATGTCTTACCTTCCATACTGCATCATCTACGAATCAGAACTGGTCAGGATCTTTTCATCCAAGGCCTCTAAAGATAGCCAGCTTAATATCATCACCCATTTTTCTTCTTAGGGGGAGGGGGAGTATGGGAATTATGGGGAGGAGGATGGGGGGTAAGGAGAATATATGGATGGGGAATCCCAGAGATATCCTGATTTTTCTCAACTCCTAACTTCGACGCACCTTCAGGATGGGAGGGGGAATACTATGGGGTTGTAGGCTTACATCCTTATTCTTCACTCTAAGACCCACCTAAAAAGGGATATAGTCATTCTCAATAAATCTCTTTGGTTTGTGCTCTACTCTATATCACTTCCCACTTCACATAGACCCTGGTCCTGGTTCAGACTTATTCCCTCTTCGTCCAAACATTAATCTGACTGCATTCATAGTACGTCTTTTTCATATAAAATAATTTTAATCCATAACTTCAAAGAGTTTAGGTACTTACCTCGTGGGCCCTTGAGAAATCTTCGCTCAGGTTCGATGTAAGAGACAGTTGTGTCTATTGTGAATTCAGTAATAAATCTTCCCAGGATACTCTCAATCCAAAAATCAACTTCTCTTGAGATCATTTTGTTAGTATTCCTAAGTCATTGTATCAATTCAGGGCTTCACGTGGTAGGCTCATCATTTTTTAAACAAGTCTTATACTCCATCAACTTTGATACTCATTCATATAGTTCATTAGAAAATGTCACAAAGAAGATCTCGTGTTGTTTTGTATATAGATACTTCTGCAACCAGGCTTCATTCGACAATCACGAATTTCTATTTTCCTAAACTGCAAATTCTCGCTCTTTTTGTTCAACCCACTCCTAGATTTCCTTCTTTGATGAAAGTCAAAACATATCCCTCAAATAGATCCTAGTCCCAGTAATGAAACCATTTTTTGCTCAAGGGGATTGGACCCAAGTTCAAAGTGTATTGCACACCAAAAAAACACTTAACCACTTTCCCTTTCAAAAACGACCTACAAGTAGATCCCAGTCTCACCCGAAGCGGTTATGGCAGGCTACAGAACCAGGTTTCTACAACCAGATGGATATTGTGTTGTGGCACCCGTGTGTTTCCTTTTATGTTGATCTACAACTTCGCATACATAAAAGACTTCGTGTTGATGCTTCACTTTCATAGATTTGCGCTTATTACATAAACATATCAAAGAAAAATATAACATGTCTTATTTAGCATAAATAAGTAGAAAGCATGCATATATGTACATATGGACACATATTAAGAATATAGATACACAAGACTTCGCCAAAACTTCTTCTTATTTATTAAGATAGATATTTTAAGTACATATAATTTCTTTGACCTACACACCCAGCTGCAGATGGTCTGCACATTCAGCTACGGAGCCTTTCCTAAAAACCCAAAATACAGACTAAAGACAGAAAGTATGACCAATTCATCTATATCTCTTATCTTTCGAAAAAGAATTACATCTCCTTATATATGTTTCATTACTGCAAAACCATGGTCCACATACTATAGATTCGACAAAACAATGAACTAAAACCCTGATACCCATTACAAAATGAGGGGCTTTGACCCACCCCAAATCCCCTAGACATCGCACGGTGAATAAAACTTTGTGGACTCTGCGCGCTCCTCTCCTCAAAATGTGGAGTCTTTGACTAAAACTAGACCAAGTTGGACCACACCCAACAAGCCCCAACCAATTTACTGCATTTCTTGCAAAAAGGCATTTTGACAAATTCAAATGTGGATATAAATATACTTACTTAATAGCATGCTCCTTCTTATTGGTGCTTCCTTGATGTTTATGATGATATAGAGGATAGAAAACTTCTCCTTGATGAAGGTAGTTTTCTTCAAGAATGATCCTTGATCCCATAGAGAGCGAGATGGCACTGCCTTTTGATCTAGCTTCCTTTGGATGAATAGTCTTCAAAACACTTTAACTTGAATAGATGTAGGGTTTTGGCCTTCTCCCTCTTGATGATGATGCCAATACTTCTTTGTAGACTTCTTTTATCTAGGGTTATGATTCTTCCTTTTAATTCAAGATGATCTTCACTTTGATGCCTTCCTTGATTTTTGATCCTTGAGTGTCCCATAATAATATGCCCTTCCTTGACTTAGTCACCTTAGCTCTAATACCATGTTGAGAAATATAGGGCATAACAATTAAGTGATTTCTCTTCTATTAGTAATTTCTTGTGAGTTTCATTTACTTATTTAGGTTAGGATCTTATATTACTTAGGTTAGTATTGTTCTTCTTCATCAGACATCTACTAATGTATAAACCATAAAGAGACAAGAGACACAAAATATAGGCTATCAGGTAGGGCAAAAACCTCTCCCACTTGAGAGGAAACCCGAACAATTCTTCTTCTTATAGAGATTCTAATTGAAAAATACCAAGACCAAGACCCTTGACCTATATTCCACTCCAAGACCAAGACACAATATCCTTAGTTAATGATAGTCAACCTTCTGATCCTTCATCCTTCTCGGCTTCTTCTTCAACCTTGGATTTCTTCTTCTTTAGATATTCGGCCTTCTTGAATTAGATCTGCATTTTTTTCCTTAATTCATAACCTTCTTAACTATCCCTTCTTCCACTTTGTCTCCCTAGGAGGATTGCATTTCTCCTCAGCTTCCACTACTGCAACATACTTCTCCTCAACCTTCACTCTTGCAACAAACTTCTCTTCGTCCTTCACAGTTGCAATAGAATTCTCCTCGTCCTTCACTACTGTTACTGTCAGTCTTTCCAGCCTTCCTCCAGTGATCAAATATTCTCTTACAAAGTGATTTTGAAGTGTCAAGGTCAAATTTTTTCATTTCAGTGAATCTTCAAGCAAAATTTGGTCATTAGGCATTAGGTCTAGGGTTTGCTTTAACTCCTTCTAAAGTTGCCCAAATGCCAATCTATGTCACTATTCAGCTGAGTCTATCATCATTCATAGGTTTTCATTATCATGTCAATGTCTAATGAGTCATTTTACATCTTGTTCATGCTTCAGTTGTGCCTTGGCAAGTTCATTTCCCTCTCCTAGGGTTTTGAAAGCCAATTTCTCTTGGACGGTCAAATCAATGGAAAAACTTGTTTCCTGATGTTCATACACCTTCCCCTATCCTTAAAGTACCTTATCAAACACTTCCCATCCCTTATATCCGCCAAATTCCTCATTTTTGCACAAACCCTAGTTTCTTGCTACACCCTGGCAATTTTCTAGGTTGGGCCTATGTTTTTCCCTTTTCGACCCCTTCCCCTTACTCAATCTCTGATATTCCACTTTCCACTGCTCCCTAACATCCCGCCCTACTTCCAAAAATTTCTCCAAGAATTCAGAAGCCCCCTATCCCCTTCATTTCTCTTCATTTCGACAAAATTCCTTGTTTCACACATCGGGGCAAGTTTCACTCAAATGATGTTTCAGAGCAGTCAAAAATGAATTTTGGAAAACTAAGAGAGGTTTTTTTCCAAAACATGCCAAAGAATAAAAACCTCCTTCACTTTTTGCACAGGTGTCATGGTTTGAGAGAAATGTCAAGAATTCTGTTGCCTCAGGAGAATCAAAGATACCTCTAAAGTGACCTTGGGAAAATCAAGTTTTCTCCTAGCTTGGTTGGCCAAATTATTTTCTTGATGGGTAAAATGATAACTAGACTCAAAGACCTTTCCAACGAGCCCACTTTTGCTCAATTCTGACACCGGGAAGGCCTTCAAATAGAGCTGCCAATGTGCGAGACCCGTTGAGAGGTCTGTGCGACCCGTTGGGTAGTGCGAGACCCATCCAGCACCCCTCCACAGTGCAAAAATACAACGGGCGCGACCCGTTGGGCAGTGCGAGACCCGTTGAGAGGCCTGCAAGACCCGTTGAGCTGTTTCTTGCAAACTTGTTTTAAATTTTCTCAATCTCTCTCCAAGCTATCAAATTTTTTGAGGTAGGTGTTCTAAATATGGAATGGTTGCTGATTATGATTGGTGGATAGTATAAACATGTTTTAAAGATCAAATGGTGCAAGAGAAACCGCTTCATGTGACTACATTGTTAATGTGTAAGAGTGCTAGGGTTTGTGTTGTTTCAAGGTATTTTCCTTGGTAAATTGTTTCCCTTCCCCCTTTCTTACTCATATTTGCATTCATATTTATCTTCCCATACTATTTCATAAATAAAACCCTCCCTTCTCCCTCATAACTAATATTGCAAACCCTACCCCTCTCCCAAAGCATCAAAACTCAAACCCTAGTCTTGCTGCACCATATGCATGTGTAAACACTTGAATTTGTGGGTTAACATGTAAAGAGTTTTGTACATTTGTTTCCTTATCTTCCCCTGTTAATGCATGTGTTCATTTTCCCATATATTCACTTTCCTTACATGTATTCCTATATGCAATAATGGTTTGCAATGTTTTCCTTAAATTACCTGTTATAGTTATATATTCCCAATTCCTTGTACAAAGGTCCCTCCCCTAACATTTCCCTCATGTTATTGTACCCTTGAAGCAACATAGAATTCAGTACTTTTTACAGGTAGAAACAGCAGTACATTTTTTCCACTCTGCTCTTCAAACATGTCAGAAACCGAAACATATGAGCAGAGTGATGACCAAGCATCAGTGTCAGAGGTTGAGGTATAGAGGAGGTCACATAGAGGTGAAAAAGGTGGTCATCATAAGAGAGAGGAGCTCACCTCTTTGACTGATTTGCAGGGGTGGATTTTACAAGGCAAAAACGAAGGTGCTCCAAGGACGGTTGGCCAAAGCACAAAAAACGAAGGAAAACGCCCGATCCACTCCAAATTTTGGCCAAAACCTCTTTGACTGAGCATGGTACTTGATTGGGGACTCCCAGCCCAAATTTCAAGAAATTTGGAGAAAATTTTGTCATTTGTGAATTTTTTGTGCAATTTACAGGTTTTGGCTTCTCAACGGGTCTCGCCCCTGGCGAGACCTTTTGTCATCGTAGCTCCATTCGGCAAAAACTCAGCATTTTTGGATTTGGCATGAAAATTTACACTTTCTCATCCATTAGTAAGAAATTTCATCAAGTTTTGGGCCTCCAAAAGGTCAAAATGCATGCAAAATTTGACTTTCTGCCCCTTTTTTGAGTTGTAGAAACCAGTTTTGGGAGAATTAAGTTTTGACAGGGCAAATGACCTCCAAATTCAATAATTCTAGTTGGGATGGAAATTAGACTCGTAGACCTTTCCAACGAGCTATCCTGCACCCAATTCTGATACCGGGAAGGCCTCCAAACAGAGCTTCAAAAGTGTGAGACCCGTTGAGAAAAGGTGTGCGACCCGTTGAGGAAATTTTGCCAGATTTGACCAGTTCAGCCCAGAAAACGCAGTTTGGCTCCAGTTTGACATTTTGGGGTGAAATATGATTATCTTTGATGTAATTATGGAAACTCTAAGACACTTTTACTCTTTTTTAACTCTTCTAGAAGATTCATTCATGTAAGGGGTAAAAATTAAATGCATGACTTTGTTTCCAAGTTTATAGAGGCAAGTTGTTTTGATTTCCTAGATTTTAGTGCTAAGTTTAGAAGTGGTTGAAACAGCTCCTAGAAGGATGAGCTTGACCCCTAGAGGCAAGGAAAGGTGTTAGATCATCTATATTATGTACTTTCATACTCATTTTCAGGGTTGGACTCTTGAGAGAGCAGTAGTTCATTGTATTATCTCTTGTATCTCAGCAATTTTTGGCAAGGAAGACCAGGGTTTTGCAGTCATCTTTGGGATTCTTGTGGACTCATGTGTTGATGGTGTGTTTCTTCAGTCATTGTAAGCTTTGTTATGTGTTTCATTTTCCTTCTATACTTCTGCATATTAAACAAATGAAGTGATAAAGTAAGAATTCATGGTTGCTATGCTCTGCCTTTAAGTTTGCTTAATATCAATGTTTTCAGCTGTTTAAGGAGAATTCAAGGTGATTGCTTGCTCTCCTTAGCTCCTCACCAGTCATTCTTAACCCATCCAAATCTTTCAAAGGCATCAATACAGTCTCCTACCTCGCCCCAAAGACTCCCCTGCGAAAACTGTGTCCAATCCCCGCACCCAAAATTGCCTTTCCCCAATTTTCCACCAAAACCCTAAAAATCCCAAAATCAACCTTTTTATCAGTTTACTAGCCTAATATCAGTGTTACTTTGTTGGTCATCTCCCTAATTGAAGATTTTCCGAGAGAGACCGGAGAGAGCCCTCTCCTGCCCCGTAGGGCTAGCTACGAGGCTAAGTGGTTTGATGTTGCCTTGGAGTTTACCTTTTTCAGCCTGAGGTGAAATTTCAAGCGCTAACATATTGGCGACTCCACTGGGGAGAACAAACTTATCGTTTTCTCATTGATGTGTTATTTCATAAGTCTTAGACGGAGTCTGAAGATACGCCAGGTAGCCTTCGAAAACGCTCTTGCTTTGCATTAGCGTAAGTAGATAAACGTTGCTTCAGTCAATATCCGTGAGCTTGTGAACATAGCATTTCATTTGCATTTCACCCCAGTACATGTATCAAGTTTAGATCTGATGGTTGATGGTGGACAAAGATCAGACACTTGAAAGGCTGAAATCATTCACTTGGCGACTCTAAATTAGTTTTGAGATCTTATCCAAAGACTCCACTGGAGGATGATCCCGACCAGCAAAAACATGAACGGACAAGATGAACATATCAGGTATTCAAGTTGGAATTGCATCCAATACATTTTGTTCTTTGTCATAAATTATTTCTTCTCTTTTCCCAAGAATGTAAAGAAGGCTTTGCAAAGTATACTATGCTTGAGAAGAGATCCTCGGCCTGCAGTTGATTCTTTCCCTTTGAAGATTGTGAAAACCAAAGATTTGCATGCCTTTGAGCTAGATCAAGATCCTTTTTCCGAATTTTGTGATGACCATCTTCAAATTGATGAACCTCAAAAGACCAAGACTGATTTTATATCTGCTGTACATACCTCTACACCTTGTAAAATTCCAGATCGGTATAAACCTCTTGTCTTACCTTCTTTTCTTCATGCTTTCCCCAAAAATTATGATCTATACTTGCCGAGGTTTGATGGTGAAAGTAAGAATGTCAACGCTGAGCAACATGTGCAGAATGTTGAGAATTTTTTAGATCTTTTTGAAGTTGATGAAGAAGATGTTAGCATAAGGCTTTTTGCTCTTTCTTTACAAGCTAAAGTGAAGAGTTGGTTCAAAACCCTGCCTAATGCAAGCATCTCAGATTTCCAGCAGTTCGTCAAAGTTTTTCTCGACAGGTGGATGATCGGACAAAACCTTTTCTTGATGGTAGAAGAGTATAACCAGCTGAAAAGATTGCCAGGGGAGACAGTACAACAATTTTCGGCCAGATTTAATCAAGTTTATTATTCAATCCCAGTTGATATAAGGCCTACTCCTAGATCTGCTCTCTTGCACTACCCGGGTGCCTTTGATCCAGAGATGGAGTTTCAGTTGAGAGAAAGGGACATTGCAACACTCCACGAGATGCAAAACAGTGCAGTAAATGTAGAGGCGCATCTGCTGATCCGACGAGCAAGGTTGAAAGAAGAAAAGATGAAAAACATAGATTCGGAAAAATCAACATCTCTAGAGATAAAGCTTGACAGTTTGGTAAGTGTAGTAGAAAAGATGATGGACAAGATCAACTCAAGGAATGATGATTATGTTCTAGCTCATGGCTCGCTGATTGAAGAAGAACAAGTTGCTGATCCAAAACATTTTGTTTCTTATCCTAGTTGTCATAGATCTGATAATGATTGTTTTGTAGATCATCTTGGCGAAGAAAGAACTGTTGATATGACCTGCATGCTTGATGATATGTTTTATACTGATGATTTGCCTCAGTTTGATCAGTATGATGATGATTATGTTCTCCAAACAGAATCAACAGCTAGTTTGCGGGAGGAGGAAGTTCACTTACAGCAGCTCGAGTACAATGCTCAAATGATGCATATCAGCTATGACAATGACGAGGAAAGTGCATCAAAATTTGAAGTAAGTGAAGGATCTTTGCCTTTTTGTTTTGATTCGTTTCAGTTCATCAAAGATAACTACCATGCAATCAGAAATCAAATGTCAACAAGTCTTGATTTGAATCATCTTGAGAGCAATGAAAATTTTGTTCAAGACTTCGCATATTCAGATTTGCAACCGCCGAAAGGCATTGATTGTCAAGTTGCAGCTGAAGACTTGGAAGTGGACACACATGATTTAATGATTCAAGGTGACTCCGTACCATTCTGTTTTGAATCATTTCAGTTTTTGAAGGGTAGATTGCATAGTAAATCTTCAAATGAACAACCTATAACAAATCAGCAATCTCCCAGTGTTAATGTTGGGGATGAGACAGATAACAAAATTCTTGAGTAGCCTGTAGCATCAGATTTGCAGCCACCAAATGAAATTGAAGGGCAGATTACAGATGAAGCTGTGGAAGATGAAATACATGATTTGATGATGCAGGAAGATTCTATACCCTT
>APFE030135192.1:192733-203004 GCA_000404065.3 Pinus taeda
ATGTAAATAGTGAATATTTAATGCATGGATAGGCTTCCTAACTTTTAGAGGCAAGTTGTTGTGCTGGCCTATTATCTAGTGACTGATTTAGAATGAGTTGCAACAGCTCCTAGAAAGCTGAGCTCGACCCATAGAGGTGGGGGAAGAGGTTAGACCTTCTATATTATGCCTTCTCTTTCTCATTTTCATGGTTGGACTCTAGAGGGAGAAGTGCTATTGTATTTGTGACTTGTATTTTCTGCAATTTGAGGAAAAGGAAGGCCAGGGTTTTGCAGACTTCATTGTGGATTCTTGTGGATTATTATGTTGATGGTGTGTTTCCTACTGTTATTGTAAGTGTGTTTATGTGTTCCATTTCTTAATCTCTTGCTGCTATTTAAACAAAAGAAGTGATAAAGTTTGAATTCATGCATGCCATGCTCAGCTTTCAATTTTGTTTAAAATTTATGTTTTCCATTGTCTAGAGAGGATTCGAATTCATTGTTCGCCCTCTTTAGCCTCTCTTCTTTCCTCCTTGATCATCTCTTTCAGCTAAAGGCATCAGCATAAACTCCTACCTTGCCCCAAAGACCCACCTGCAAAAACTGAGCTCAATCCCCGCACCCTGAATTGCACTCCCTCCAATTGCCACCAAAAAACCCAAAAACTCTAAATCAATTCCCCTTATCAGTTTACTAGCCTAAAATCCTTATTCCTAATTGGTCAAACTCATCCTATTGAGAAATCTACCAAGTTTGACCCGAGAGAGCCTTCTCATACCTCGTAGGGCTAGCTACGAGGTGAAATGGTTTGATGTAGCTTTGAGGTTTGTCTATCTCAGCCTAGGTGAAATCTAAAACGCTAACAGAGTTCTTGTCCTCTCCATATAGAGTGACCTAATCCTGATTCCACCATTCGACCACCTTCTCAAGGTGTGCTACGAAATTCCTCGTACAATCCTAACGCTCGAGTCGCTCAACACTATAACATTGTTGAAGATTTGGCTCAAGCGCCATCAGCTATGTCTGCTCTCGAGGTCCTTCAAAGTTGTCCTTCTCAATGGAAATCATTACTGTCAGCTATTGGGGGTATTGATCCAGCTGACTCTAATCTCATTTGTTTTGACCTGGAAAACCACGTTCCGCTTTTACCTCATCAGATTGTCTTTCTCATTTAGGTGATCATAAATGAGAAAACCATTCATATCACTGCCATCAATGAAGGTGCTTCTACTTGCATCATGTATGTCACTTGTTGGAAGGAAATTGGTTCTCCTACTCTGAACTAGTCCCCTAACACTTTGGAAGCTTTCGACAGACGCGATTCATGACCATTCGGTGTCCTTCCCAACCTTGCCATTACTTTGGAGGGAAAGACAGTACACGTCAAAGTAGAAATCGTTGACACTAATCTTAACTACAATCTTCTACTCGGACAGAGTTGGACCCATGCCATGCATGTTGTAGCCTCCTCCCTTTTCCGTGTGATTCATTTTCCCCATCAAGGGAAGATAGTCGCAGTTAACCAATTGTCCTGATTTGCCTCTTCCTCCTTGGATGGTAATGTTCTGTATGTAAAGCACATCGGTGCTCCTTATGAGAGTGTGGGGGCAGGACTCTTTAAATATCCTGCCTTAATGGGTATTTTTCCACTCCCACCTCCTCATGTTGTCTCTGTCAACATGATTTCAGTCAAGTATGATCCTTGGGTCATTCCCTCACCGGATATTGTTGATACATGGGGCGCGGGTATGCCATTAAGCCCTGCCGAAATTAATTATGTGGAAATTGTTTCGGCTTCGCCTTCGCTATCCTCTGATCATCTTGTTTCGAGGACATCTATCGATGCTTATTCTCAATCCTCGTGGCTTGTTTCTTCGGAATCTCTCGATCCCTTAGCTAAGAATTTTCTTCCTAACGAGAGTATCATGGAAGTAATGTCTCTGAAGGAAGTACCTTAGAACAACACTCATCGTCGTTCCTCGTTCTTGCCTGATCCGGTGATCATGCCTATGTGTCTTGAGAGGTTATCTTCTCAGCTTCCTATTGGCATGTCAGTTTCTCCTAACATTATCAATATCTTTCATCTGGGGGCACCTTTATCTCTTCATAGATTCATGATTTTTCTCCCTCCCCGCATTTTTACCAATTTCCCATTATTGCAATGGGGTTTTCATCTTCTATGAGTTCTACTCTATTATTTTTCCGATTTGATGCTTACTCATCATGTCAATGGTAAAACTCCAGTTTTCATCTGTGTTGATTGATTACCCAAGTCTGAGCATGGATTCTCTCTAAAAGTACTACACTTAGGTCATCTTGCATGACTACTTTTGTACAATAGTGTGTTATTCATTTTTGTGCAGTGTGGTTTGGTGTGTTGTTTTGCAAACATCTTTCCTTCTTATGATGTTTCTACCTGCTATGTAGATGTCAGTGTCTCCTCACATCGGTTTCGCTGATGCTACTTTCCCTAGTACCCAGAATCTATCATCTGCGACATGGGCCATTTATGATCCCCATGGTGAGTTGATTGATATTCGAGGTATTTTTCTAGTCCGAACAACTAATAACATCATTGAGTATAGTGTAGTTATCGAATTGTTGTCAGAAGCTATCGCTCTTGACATCCGGGAATTGGTTGTCAACCTTGATTCACAATTTCTTGTTCTCCAACTCAACGTGACTTATTTCGTCAAAAACCCTCAAATATTGAGAATGTATCTATGTATTCGTCTATTAGAGAGAAATTTTGATTACATTACATATCATCATATTCCTAGGCACATGAATACATTAACATATGCATTAGCTAATTATGTGTTGGATGGACATTTGCGAAACATGTGAAAATCAAAAAAATAAAAACATTTGTACAATAGTAAGCAAGGAAATATAACATATATAGTATATATATGTGTGTGTGTGTGTGTGTGTGTCGATAATGTTTGTCATACACCAAAACCCCAAAAAATAATATGTGTGTTCAAATACATTTGTGGCTCGCAGGCCTTATACATTTGTGGCTCCCAGGCCTTAAAAATGTGGAATTCTAGACCTATGAACTAATCAGCATGATGCTCATGGTAGCGTGTAATTTCTCATACTACACGAATTAGCAATCGACGGATCCAATCTGATACCCCCACTGTGTGCCTCTAAAACTAGCGTGGGACGTCACCTATTCGGGCATACTCTAGGATACCATGGGTCAATCCCTCGAGGTTCTACGTGATCTCCTCCTCATTATCACTTCCTTCCTGATAAGGAGCGACATCGAACTACTGAGCAATGTGCTTGGAAATCGGGGACATCTCGATAGGATGCTCTGGTCCCACATCTGCATTTATAAAATTGAAATGTCATGAACGCATATATTTCAAAAACAATAAAAAATTAAAAATTAAAATTGTTTGTTTTTACCTCCATCATCATAATCCTCCCCCTCTGGGAGCGGCATATCCGGATCACCATAGAAGTCGGTACCGTTGTAGGGCCAATCCTCTACTATGATCTGCTATCGTCGTAGCCACAAGAAGAAGGCAGGCTTATAGGACATCTGTTGGCCCCGGTGATCCTAGGCATCAATGCACTCCAACAAACCATCTGTGGGTCTCATGGCAATGATAGTTTCACCTCAGCAAGTTGGTAGTGAAATAGCGAGACCCGCTCCAAAAAGAAGGTCACTAGAATAGACCCATAGCAGAACTACTTCAGGTTTCCCACCTTGGCTTTAGATAGCTGGCACTTTATGTTTACCTTAATGGATACTGCCTAGTTGAAGATAGTCAGCGCCATACATTCAATAGCATACTCAAACTTTGACTTGTTGGTTTCATGTTGCGCTTAAGCCCCAGCCACTCTATTTATGGTCAATAGTAACACTCTCAACACAAGATCATGAAAAGTCATGATCTCTATCTTGCTGCTCTTTGATTTTAGTGCTTCTGGGCAACGTTCTGCAAGTAACATGGTCACACTTTCCCCAATAGGTTTTAACCCATATAGATTTATTGGTTCCCCTCTTTGGGACAGTCCTGTGATGAAATAAATGTCAAAAGTCTCCAACTCTAGTTCTTGGTCCCAGATCATAAAGACTTCCCGATTGATATCCCAATGATTGATCAAATACCATAGCAATTCAGGTTGATCCTGCAGACCTGGTGTGACGAAGAATTTGAGGATCCCACAGTTCCTTAGAGCATTCAAGCAATTTGGGTCTGCCATTGCTTGTGTGTCAATGTCCTCATGCTCAGGTTCCTTCCAATCCACCATTTTTCATGATTTTTTTCCCTACAAAAGCCATACAATCAAGTCAATAAACATCCTTGGCTAGAAAAATTTGGATCCAATCGGAGAAATTAGGAAAAAAATTGAAAATTTTATGTTCACGGCGTTAGCGTGACTATCTTAAAAATAGTAGTGCAGATGGCGCATTTAACAATGTTCATAACCCCCGATCGACGTGATTCTGTGCCCGAAAATCGCGCTGACTGAGGGCGACTTTTTTTTGCTAAAACCTTCTCAAGAAATCCAAAAAATGGTTAAAAACAGATAAAACAAGCATGAAAATGGAGCTAAAGGTCTTGGCTCTTACCTACAACTAATGGATCGTCAAATTGCCTCCCAGATCTCAGGCAATCAGCTCCTGAAAATCTAGGGCACAAATGAGTGAAAAGTTCTTCACACAAAGGTAAAATGGTAAAATGGTAAAAAATAATTACTTTTTCCTCCTTTTATTCATTTTTCATGAAATATTATGGTTTTTAAAGTATTTTTGACCTATTTTTTCCTCAGAAACTAGATAATTCATTTACCTTTTTTGCAGCAACAGGTAACGGATTACTAATGATGGTAATGGAGTCACGTTTAAGCTCTATTTTCAACTCGTAAAACTCAAATAAAAAGATCGCCGAGTATTTTTCCCTCTTTGACTCATAAAAGAGAATAAAAAGGGGGGGGGGGGGGGGGGGTGGTCCACTTTCAAGCTCTTTTCCAACTCTTTAAACACAAAAAGATTGCCGAGCTCTTGTCATTTTGAACTCGTTAAAGGTTGTGAAACATTGTTTACCCAATATACGTTTACCCCTTTTTTCAGTCTAGGATAAACTATTTACGAAAAAGATACTCCTTGACTAAAATGGTCGAGTGGTTCTCTCAAGTATCATTTTCTACCTTTTCAGAGTCAAGAGACACAAATGTATGAAAAGGAACCATGTGGAGTTTTATTTTCCGTGAATTTTTCAAACTATCTAAACATGAAAAAGATACCAAATTACACCTTTGTCAGACTCGTTAAAATATTAAACGACATTGGATTCGTAACCATGACGAACATGAGCTTCTCCTTCCTAGGGCTCATTAAACTTACTAGGTCAGATTCATCTGAAGGATGAACTTAGAGTGCAAGCATATGTTATCCCCTTCAAGCTTGCAATAAAAAATAATTGGGGTACCTGTCAGAAATAGTAGGGGAAATTTGGAAATCCTATTAGCCGTGTCGGCAACTCACTCTTGAACATGACACTTTCTACTTTGTGATGGGTTTGGATATCCTCCTTTTCATCATTCACCTTCCTGGGTTGGGCCATTCATTTTTTCCTTCCATTTGATCTCTACCATGTCATCATGACCACCGATCCTATGGATCCAAAAGTAGCCAAACTCTAGAGTCGTGTCATCGATATGTTCAAGAGTTAGTCCTTCTGCAGTTACACTTACTCCTGATTCTCTGTTTCATCTGAAATCATTTGCATTCCTTTGTCTTGTGTCAATGATGTGGGATACATCATGGCCCTCCTTTGACATGGTTGCTTCCTGTCAACTTCAGCTCATTATCCAGGAAGTTGGCTGAGAGACTGCCTTCCAGTACCTTAGAGCTTGCATGCCCTAATGGCAAGTTCTTCGCACTCGACGACAAGTTCACATCATTGGATTTCAATCGGGTGATTTCACTGGTGTTCGACATCAGTTCCTTTATTCACTTTCCATGAACTATGCTGCTAGTACCTTGAGAGCCATTGTCATTACTGGTGGTTTCTCTCATGCTTGTTAACGATTCACATCATTGACTGGTAATCAAGCAACTTTCTAGCATGTTTGACTTCAACACATGCATTCAGATGTTAGGATTTGTACTTTGATCGGGTCATTTGTAGCACAAGACCCTAGGCTCAGATTACACCAGTCTAGGTTGTGAGGTGATGTGACATGATCATGTTGATATACATGTCTCTTTCAGATGGATGGTTGCAACCATACCATGAGTTGTTATATGTGATCCTTCTCATTATTGGATGCCTGCAAGCATACCTTGGTTTCGTTATGATCCTTTCTATTGGATATCTGCGTCCATACCACAATTCATGTATCATTTGTTAAATTTTTTAGTGATGTATATGTATCTATGCTTGCTTGCAGATTTTCTGTCGAGGGACTCTGGTTCCCCACGTCCACTTGTAAATCATTTCACCCCTCACTCTAGTTCAACCTTCATTCTTTAGGGGGCATCTGTTACACAACATTTTGTCACTGTCCCTGTACTCCCCATCCACAATCCTGGAGGACCTCTACAGTGAACCCTACATGCTTTCCCATCATGAAGAAACTCCCAGTATGTCCCTCTTCATGAGAAAAATTATTCCCCTTTGCATCATTTCCCAAGAATATTCCTTTTACCCCAGTTTAAAAGATCGGCACTACTAACTAGTTTCCTCCTTGCACCGATTTGCAAAGATTAAAACTATCACTAGTGTCGTACGGAGCGACTGGGCCCTTTTCTAGTCATGCTGATCCTCTTTTGGCAAGTTTTTTTAAATATGGAGTCAAAGCTTCTAGGTCTAGAAACTTCATAACAGAAGTTTGGTAGATGGTTGGACTGGATGGAGCCGAGGAAGTCAGTTTGGGGTCCTTTCTCCTATTAGGATGGAACAAACTCAAGAGATGAGACATGTTCCTATGATGAGAGGAACCATCTCCCATTCATCCAAGCTATATAAACCTCCTTTTTCCCAAGCTAAACTAGTTTTGGAGTGAGTTTGAATGATCAACAAGACATCTATAGCTTATAGCTTTCTAGTGTATGTTTGAGGGAGAATAGTGTTTTTGGTTTGGTTTGAGACTAAAGGGAAGAGGCCTTAAAAATTCCATTGTTTTGGCTATCCATGAGATGCTAGCAGAAGTGTGGGAACTTGGATACGTTGGAGGAGACTAGCAATTTCAAGGCATTGGTTGTAATCTCTTTCTGAATTTATATGAGTACAACTATTGATTGATTTCCTACATGAAGTGTTAACTTACATATTTATGGCTTAGTTTTCCTTGACCTGTTAAGTAGGTTGGATACAACATTGTATGCTATCACATTTGTTGTTGTTATTTGTTTGCTTATTTCAGGTATTCGAAGGAAGGAAATGAAAGATAGCTGGAGTAAGGAAGTAGGATCATCACCAAGTGGAATATAATTCTAAGAGGTAGGCCCTCTTATTTGATTCTAGCTTAAGGAGATTTTCCATGGATTGTTTGTTTGTGGCTAGACTCTCTCTCTTGGGCTAGAGGAATTGTTTGTGTCTGCACTGAGAATTTACCTGCACCATAGCTCTTCATTTATTAACTATCTTAATAAGATGAAAAAAAAAAATCTACCGACAAAATAAAATACTGAAATAAAAGGGTGAAGGGTTAGGAATACAATACAAGTGATGCCCCATGGCATCATATGCATTCAATATAGTTCATACTAAGCATTTTCCTGCTTTTTAGCAAATTTGTGGGTTTTTTTTGGATGTGCCATGCCCAATCCTGCATATCGTAGGACTTTGTCTTATCTGAAAATCAAGTTTCTCTCGACCATCATATGCATCAAATCGCTTCCTTCTTCTTTTCTTCTTTTTTCTCTTTTTCTGGGTGGATTTTGGTGTCAAAAATGAGACCATTATAGATTTCATGTCCTGATCTTGAAGATGTTTGGACGAAGGATCTGAAGAATCTAAAGTATGCCTAATCTTATTCTGAATATACAATATTAATGGTGATATATAAGCTCGGTCTTCCTTAACCAAATTCGACTTGTCCTTAATGGCAAAAGTAACCTCCTTGCAATGAGATGGGAAATGCTTCGGCAAATCAGGAGATTTGTGAGTTGTGACAAACTCTTTGTGCTTTGTTCTGACATGAAATCTCATAACTTGTGTGCTTTTCATCCTTTGCAGCTTATCCTAAAGTGTGGTCTTTCGATTTCGATGGCATCAATCTAGTTAGAGTGTTCAACCTTCATAGCATTGATTTCCTTCAATGGCTTTCCTCCATGGCTAACAATCTGTCCTAAAGAGAAATTTGAGCAGCTTCCATGTCCTTCATCATTGTGTTATGATTTACTTGAATAGTATTAATTTCTTTCTCATGAGGGCTCTACGTGTTGGTCCTCATAGCCTCCATATTCTGATCACACTTTTCTACTATGGTGGCTATTTGATCAGAGTGTTTAATTTTCATGATTTCCATCTCCTCATCACATTTTCCAACTAGGTGTACAAAGTTCTTATATCCTTGGTGTAATCAACTATCAATTTCTCTTTATTAAACTCCATATTTTTTAACAACTGAGTTTGACTGAACTGCATGTCTTTAACCAACTGCTTTAGTTCTTCTATAAGATGCTTATCATTTTTCCTTTCATTGTCGATAGTGATTTGACAACTTGTTCTTTCTTTTCCACTATCATGGTTTCGTCTTGCAACGGTACAAGTGGATTCATCATGAGAAGATTAACAATGCCTGCAATATGGCACATTTTGATATGGAGAATTGTCTTGAAATATTCCGTTAACAGTTGGATTATTTACAAGATCACTTTCATCCTTTTGCATAGTATTAGGGGCATAAGGCGAGCCACCTTGATCTCCATATCTATCTTTAAAAGCATCGATGATGTCTTGTAAAGAAGTGAAATAATCCTCAGGACAATTATGAAACCAATTCAAAGCATCACCCTCTAAAGAAAAGGAAAATAGACACATCTTGACATCTTCATGTTTATATTGTGAAGGAAGATAATATTTGATTATTATATGAATAACCCTAGAGAGATGCTTTCTAGAAGAGGCTAAATCACCAACCAAGAACAAAGGCAATTTATGAATGACCTCTTCCAGCATATCATGAAGAAAGTTAGTAAAATGACACTCAGAAAACAAATCATCCATGATTACAAGCTTAAAGGGATAAGGAGGGACCAAATGGATGCTAGAGAGAGACCCTTGCTCAAGAAAATCAAGAGATCCCCAAGAAGTGAGCTTCTAGCAGAAATTTTTGTAAGAAATGAAAGAGGTTTTGGACTGAAGGATTGATGTTTTTACCGAGCTTTTGCCCTAGTCATATGTAGGATGGGTCATCAATGTGACCGAAAATCCCCAGTCACTTGGAGACAAGCCCAATCGAGCAACCAGAAGGTCAAGTCAATTTCCGACAGGCCCGTGTCTACGGCCAAGCATTTTTGGGAGCTTTTCTCCACATTCCTTGCATTATTGAGTTATTTTTTATGTTATGGCAAAATTCTTGGTCATAAATTTTCTTTTTATGGTTGGAAAATTTCATGGGGCCTCCAGAAGCTGATCAAAGTTGAGAAGATAAAAAATTCAAGTGGAATTAGTTGTTGATTGAGTTAATGAGTTGAATTCGAATCAAATGAAGCATATGAACGGAGTTGTGATTCCTAGTAGTTCTTGGTAATTATTGAGTTGAGAACTTGATTTCATCTACATATTGGAGGAAGCTCATTGTGAGTTGGTTTATTATCTAAATTTTATGGAGTGAGTGTGTATGTGGAGAATAGTTTGAAAGTCGCATGTGTTATCTAGTGCAAAATTTCGGAAGAAATTTTTTAGTTGTAGCAGCAATGAGATGAAGTATATTTCAACCATCATACTGTTACACAAACAATTGTCACCATGACTTTCTACAGTTCGTGTGAGTCCATCAACACTCATACATACCTCCTTTGCAAGTCTTGAGCCTCAGCTCTTCATGTCAAGCCTTGAAAATGGGAGAAAGACCTTAAAAATATCTCAAATCCTAGTTTTGCACTTTCTCCTAGTATTGCCTGCAGTGCTGCACCCAATGTTCATGTTTCCTGCGAACCTAACTGCTCTGTCTATTGAGTAATGGGTGTGAACCCCTATAAAAGTTAAAAAGGCGTGAGTTCATTCTTAAAAACTCATCTTGGGTCACTTCTAGACACTTCAAGAAGGAATATTACACTGGCAAGTCTGCTCCACCTTGGTTCATCCATTCCAT
>APFE030135194.1:15455-34889 GCA_000404065.3 Pinus taeda
AACGCTGCTTCAGTCGATCTCCGTGAGCTTGTGAATACAACACTTCATTTGCATTTTACCCCAGTACATGTATCAAGTTCAGATCTGATTGTTGATGGTGAACAACGATCAAGCACTTGCAGGCTGAACCATTCACCTAGCGGCTCCAATTCGATCCAGACATTCCAGTGCTTGCTGATCCAGTCATGCAATGGAAGGGTATGTGGCAGACCCTGCCGTGTGTGAAGCTGTAGAAGACATAAGAAATTTGTTAGCAAATACAGAATTTGATGAAGATGTTTTCAGTGCCTCGCTTCAATGCTTGAACTTTTTAAAGGTCTTCAAAACTGAATTTTGCGAGTTAATTATTGAAAGAATTGAAGAGGAGATTCAATGGTTAGATGAGCAGATCCAGTCGTATGATTTCCAAGACCCTAAAAAGTTTTTGGAAATCCTTCCTCCATCGCAACAAGAAGTCATAGACTTGCCTATAAAGGTTTACATTGACAATGTGCAGCTAGAAGTATGCATTGCAGAGTTGGGGCAGCCAACAGAGTCCGGCTTCCGCGATCCAATGGCAACATACATGGACACATTTTTCAGTTTGATTGATAGATCAGACTGTCTTGTACTTGACCAGAGGCATTACTTACATGAAGGGCTGTCAACAAATGCATTTGTGTCCTGGCGGAAGCATTCTCGAGCGGCATCATTTTCAGGTTTACTTGAATGGCTAATCTGGCATTTTAGTATTACCTAATCTAGTGTTTGTACAGCAAAGTAGGGTAGATTTGTACATAAATAAGCAACCATAAGGGCAGCATCTGGTTTTAGTTTGCTTGAAGATTGTTAAGTTGTTTTTTCAGTCATTTCAGTCTTGAGATCAAACCAGTTTGAGTTCAGTTTCAGTTGTGTAGATGATGACTCCATTGCCCAATGGGTGAAGGCACTGGTCTGCTCTCCCAGAGGTCTAAGGTTCTTGGCACCTCCAAGGAGCTACCATCCCCATTGGAGCCAATATTAGTGTCGGTCTTGAAAGCCCTCCATCAGTGATCAAAAAGCTCTTTGCATTTGCATTAGTAGGTGTCTCATCAGTGTCAAATTTTGCATCCCGTTAGGCATGCCATAAACCTGATGGAGGACTGGTCATTTTGTGCCCCTCTTGGCTTTGCTGGATCAGGTCATATCAGTTTTATTATACAGTTTTCACAAAGCTTGGTCTGATGTGTCTTATTGTCAAATTCCTAGGTCTAGGGTTTTTGTCATTTGTCTCTGCAAGGTCATGTCTCTGAAAATCCATGAGTACTCAGCAAGCCAGAGGGAGGTTAGTTAACATGGTTCTTCGATATTTTTATCTTGTATAGTCAATTTTTACCTTGGATTTAAAAACTCTGTTTTTAAAGCCCAAGGTTATTTTCTCAGTTTTGTAAATAAATGATGAAATTTCAAAATTTTCAAAAAGACAAACTGCAACCCTGGTCCCCTTGCCAAGGTCCTTCAGATGATCTACCTGCAAAAAGAATCAAGTCAGAGCACTCAAAAAGTCAAATTCAGGATAAAGGAAACCAAAATCAGTGTTTTTAAAAAGTGTCAAAAAGAAACCTTATAAAGTGGGTTTATGGATGAAATTTTTTCAAATGAAGTTTATAAAAGAATGTATGCCCTCCTTTCACTCTCATTGTGCATTTGAAAGCTTGCAAGAGTGAGTTTGAGAGAGTGATAGGCGAAAGGAGCAGAATTTCAGCGATTTCGGGCAGCAGAGCAGCGCGAGACCTTTTGAGAGGCCTGCGCGACCTTCTGGGCAGGGCGAGACCTTTTGAGCGCCCCTCCACAGTGCAAACATATAACTGGCGCGACCTTCTGGGCGGTGCGAGACCTTTTGAGCGGCCTGTGAGTCTTGCGGCAGACTTCAAAACGATTGCCCAATCTTCCTTCAAGTCATCGAATTTCTTCGAGAGGAGAGGAGGCCTCATAAGGGTGGACATCATAAGCGAGAGGAGCCCACCTCTCTGGCAAAATTACAGGCCTGCCCCATGGCAGTGAGTTGTTTTCAGTATATGTCTTGTTATGATTTCTGTGTGAGAATTTCTCGGATTCAGCATCATAGAGAGTTGGCCCGCTTGTTTGTCTTGCACCTCCGTGATGGACATGTCACTCTGGCAGGGGTGAACTTCACATTGACTCCTGAGGTGATCTCACACGCTACAGGCATACCAAATGTGGGTGAAGTGTGGCCTAAGGGCAGATTGCTAGATTTTGTTCATTTTGAGCCATATGTCCGGCCAGCATCTGTAGAATTTTTTACAGGTGTTTTTCCATTCAGATTTCTCCGGAGTGAGCATGCTCCCATCATGAGGCTTATTATGCGTTATTTTACTTGTGAGCGCAGATTTACGCAGGTGTACTCCTATCATATTCGCCTTTTGATGCATTTCACCCGAGTGAGGATGATGAACATCCCGATTTACTTATTTCAAAACATTCGGAGGATGGTGTCCAAGTTGCAGAAGAAGACCCCCGCTCAGCAGGACAGGAGCCTATACCATTATGGTTTGATTCAGCTTATAGTCTCATATCAGTTGACTCAGCAGGGCATTTCATGGGAGGAGTTCATCTCCCGTGAGTTTTTCACAGCGCCACATCAGCCACATTAGGAGGTCATTCATGAGGTGGGAGGACCATCTCAGCAGCCTGACGCTCCCGTCACCCGACATATTAGTTCCACTCCTTTGGTCACTTATCAAAGAGGCCCAAGGGCCGTATTTGCAGCAGCCAGGCGAGTACTATCTCCACAGTAGGTGGAAGGGGTCTCGCCTTCATCGTCATCACAGCGAGTGTTATCTCCACATCAGGTGGAAGGGGCCTCGCTTTCTTCACCAGCACAGGAACTAGAGAGGGGAAAGCAGCCCATGATCGAGGAGAGATTGTCAGGCGATCCGGTTATTGATCTTGACGCCGGTTCTCCTAGCCTAGAGCTCAAGGATATCATCCGAGAGCAAAGCACCGAGATTCAGTCGCTGCAAACGAAATTATTGATGGCGAAATGGATTATTAATTATTTAGAGCAGCGAAACAAACAACTGGAGGATGAGCACAAATTATATGAGCTGCAAAAGATTCGTGAAGACCAAGAATTGGCTCACAAGAGACCCGGTGACTTGAGATCCATAGATATAGAATCTATGCTTATTTGGAATAATGCTCATTTGAGAAATCTCTTAGCTAAGGCCAATCAAAATAACAAGCTGCTGAGAAACATGAAGACTCACTATTGGGCAAGGATGCAGGTATGCAAGGTTAGAATGAAAATGTTCCAAAGAAGGTGGTTCGAGGCTCTTAGGCGGAAGAAAAGGCCCCAATCCACTCCGTATTCTTGGCGGAGGCATCCCTCAAAAATTATGGCATCACTAGCATCAGCTACAGCACAAATCCCAAAAATTTCTGAGAATTTTGGGTAATTTTGGAATTTTTTGGAAATTTACAGGTTTTGGCTTCTCAAAGGGTCTCGCCCCCGGCGAGACCTTTTTTCATCATAGCTCCGTTCGGCAAAAACTCAACATTTTTGGATTTGGCATGAAAAGTTACACTTGCTCATCCATTAGTAAGAAATTTCATCGAGTTCTGGGCCTCCAATAAGTCAAAATGCATGCAAAATTTGACTTTCTGCCCCTTTTTTGAGTTGCAGAAACCAGTTTTGGGAGAATTGAGTTTTGACAGGGCAAATGACCTCCAAATTCAAAAATTTCAGTTGGGTTGGAAAGTAGACTCGCAGACCTTTCCAACGAGCTATCCTGCACCCAATTCTGATAACGGGAAGGCCTCCAAACAGAGCTGCAAAAGTGTGAGACCTTTTGAGAAAAGGGGCGCGACCTTTTGAGGAAATGTTGCCAGTTTTGACCAGTTCAGCCCAGAAATTCCAGTTTTGACCTTTTTTGACTTTCTGAGGTTAATGATGATCTTAATGGATGTAATTGTGATACTTTTTGGATACTTTTACTCTTGTTTATCTCTTCTAGAAGATTCATTCATGAAATAGGTGAAAATTAAATGAATGAATTGGTTTCCTAGTTTATAGAGGCTAGTTGTTTTGACTGCCTATTTTGTAGTGCTTAGTCTAGAAGTTGTTCAAACTGATCCTAGGATAGTGAGCTCGACTCCTAGAGGTGGGGAAAGAGGTTAGATCATCTATATTATGTACTTTCATACTCATTTTCATTGTTGGACTCTTGAAGGAGAAAGCTTCTATTGTATTACTCATTGTATCTCTGCAATTTTTGGCTAAAGAAGACCAGGGTTTTGCAGTCCTTTTTGGGATTCTTGTGGTTACATGTATTGATGGTGTGCTTCTCTTTGTACTTGTAAGTTTGTTATGTGAATCATTTTTCACTTTTCTTCTGCCAATTAAGCAAATGAAGTTTTATAGATTCATGGTTGCTATGCTCTGCCTTTAAGTTTGCTTAATATCAATGTTTTCAGCTGTTTAAGGAGGATTCAAAGTCATTGTTTGCCCTCCTTAGCTCCTCACCTGTCTTTCTCATCCATTCACTTCAGCTGAAGGCATCAATTCGGTCTCCTACCTCGCCCCAAAGAACCCCCTGCAAAAACTGTGTCCAATCCCCGCACCCAAAATTGCCTCTCCCCAATTTTCCACCAAAAGCCCAAAAATTTTAAAATCAATCATTCTAATTAGTTTACTAGCCTAATATCAGTGTTACCTTATTAGTCATCTCATCCATTGAAGATTTTACGAGATAGACCGGAGAGAGCCTTCTCCTGCCCCGTAGGGCTAGCTACGAGGCTAAAAGGTTTGATGTTGCCTTGAGGTTTGCCTTCTTCAGCCTAAGGTGAAATTTCAAGCGCTAACATGTTCCATACGACATATACTATATTCTCAAGAAGTATGAAGGAGAACCTCTCAGGAGAAGGTAGGTCAAGAAACAAAGGTATGCTTTAAATACATTGATTTTTTTATATCGAAAGGATTATTCATTTGATCTATTACTAACTTTGTTATGACTAGCTATATTGAATCATAGTGATTCTTGTTTTGGGTGATTCATCTCTTGATAAATCTACCCACCCCACTCATATTCTTGATTGATTATGTAGAACCCAATACAAGTTCTAGAAAACCGTAACTTAAGGGTATGCTAATGTGAATGTATGAAACCCTAAACTGATTAGGGATATTGTGAAATGTTGTTTGAAGTTTTCGCTAATGATGTCATGTTCGAGATTTTGATATTATCGAGAAAACATAACTTATTAGGGTGGAATGATAAGGTCTAAAATCCTAAACCCTTGAAGTTTTGGTAATATTGGGTTTGTTATGTTTCTACATTGGAACCCTAGCTCATTAGGGTTTGGTGGAATGTGTGAGCAAGGCCCTTATATTGTCTTAGAAATGTTTTCCTTAGTATTGGTGTGTTTGTTTAATCAAACCCTACTCTAATCAAGTTTGAATGTCTAACTCTTTTTTGATATTGTCTATGAATTTGGGTTTGTCTAACACATGATATGAAATGTATTTGCATGATGATAAAAATCTAGGCATGTATAGATATGTCCTTTTGGTTGAAATCTTAGCTTTGTCTAGGTTAGATGTATTAATATTGTTGGACATATGATGTGTTTATGAATGATTATGATCTCCTAGATATGTGTGTTGACCTAGTCATTGATGGGCATAAGTCTTAGGATTTAATGGAAGTCCTTGTCTAAGATTCTAGGATGATAATATTTTGGAAATCTACGGTTTTTGTAGATAAATGCTAGTGAAGTTAATATTGTCTAGTGTGTGTAAATATAATAGCCTGAGATCTATGAATTTAATGATTGTTGAGACTATGAAAATGGAATTCTAATGTTTTGGAGTTGAACCTTAGTCAAAGTAAAATCTTTGAAATATGATGATTTGAGATTTGTGAAAATTGTGAAAATTGGAATTCTAGGGTTATGGAGTTAAACCTTAGTCGAAGTAGAAATCTCTAATGTATAATATGATAATTTGAGATTTGTAAAAGATCGTTGACTTTTGAGTTTTTGGTTGAGATTGATGATTAATTGAAAATCTAGGGCTTGCAACTAACCCTAGTGGTAGATGGTCATGTTAGTTATTAATTGATGGTTGATTGAAAATCTAGGGGTTGGAACTAACCCTAGTGAAAGGTGGTTAGGTTAATGACTAAGTTGTGATTGACTTTGATTAATTCTTTTGTATGAAATCTAGCATTTGTATGAATCCCTAGTGAGAAGTCTAACATATGAATTTTGAAAGGTTGTTAGATGTTTTGTAGAACGATATTTGTTTGAAATATTTCTAGGGTTTGAATGTATTGAAATAAGGTATGTCATATATTTGGAAGTGACATTGAAACTCTAGATGGAATGAAAGTTGTTGTGAAATAGTCTAGGGTTTGTGATTAAATCCCTAGCAAGATGTTAAAGAGTATATGTCTCTTGTTTGTAAATTAAGTCTAGGTGTCTAATGTGTATAATATTGAAATGCTTCCATGATTTTGTTATGGCTAACATTATGCTTCTATAGTTTTGGTTGTACTTGTTGTCTAAGTTGTACAGGAACACAATCTTCAATGTGGTGAAGATGTTCGTCGATATGATAAGTGTTAGGCCAGGCAATAACTCCATTAAGCAAAAACTGATTCGTATTCCACTTTTCTAATAGCCAAATTTAAAAACTAGTTTGAACTCTACAGTAATTTAATATATCAAACCAGCAAGAAGGCGGAATATGATGCAGGGCTCACCACCACCTCTGTTCGAAGAATCTTTGTTTGCAGATATTCGCTTTAGGTCTAGCGCTGGAGTGGAAGGCTTAAGGCATCGACATTAATAATGAAACGCGGGTCTTCTGAAGGCAGCTCAGGCACCAGCAAGTCCACCACCAATACTCTTACAAGAGATTATTACAGACTTTGACATATGCGCCATTCTTGCTCCTTTGCTTAAGCTACCAAATTCACTGCAAACGAATGCAAATGAACCGAGAACCAAGAAGACATGACGTGAACTGAGAACCTGCAATCGCAGTACGCCAATACTACAGGGAACCTTGAAGAAAAGCGGCGTCGGAGGACAGGTATGTCTCTGCCATTGCCGAGGGGATAAGGAGACAGACTTGAAACCAAGATTTGAAACCTGCATGGCAAAGCCCAACAGATTCCCCGGCAACGGCGCCAGAGGGGATAGCGAGTAATCAGAATAGGTTCATGTGAGAGGCACGGGGTTTGCTACCCCGCATCTCCACCAGAAATACGCCATTTCATTTGCAGAAATACAAGGAGAAATACGCCATTTCAAGAATTTTAATGCACAAGAGACAAGGAGCAATACGCCATTTCAAGAATTTTAACGCACAGGACAGTGCTTCTTTAATGTCAGTACAATGCCCTTTTTTTTTAAACGTTTATGGACAGTCACAGCATGGACAGCGTTGGATAGTGGAGCAGTGTGGGCAGTATGGACAGTGGGGCAAGTACCATGTCCGGAGCAACGAATTTTATAGAGGAGCTGCTCAGCTATATGCGGAGCAGACAAGGAGTTACAAGGGACACAAAGGCTAAAAAGAGAGTTGGCTCTAATACCATGTCAAGCCAGGCAGTAACTCCATTAAGCAAAAACTGATTCGTATTCATTTATTCCATCAGGTAGGTCTATTATATACATGAGGGAGAGACTGTTCAGTTCATCTCCCAATGACTGTTCATATTTCTCATTTATTTATTTACATATATCTACCCAATCACAAGAATTAGGTGTCAACAATAAGCATGATGGAGATAATATGGTTGGAAGCCATGAAAGATTCTCTGATGACGAAAAGAAGTTGATCTCCCAAAGGAAGCCTACATAAAAGAGATCTCCCTAAGATTAAGAGGGAGTCTGGATGAAGAGGTTCTTCTTGGTTAAGTTGGAGCCTGTATGAACGAAATCTCCCTAGGATAAGAGGATGATGGAGAATATTCCTTGTATGGGAATGATTAGATCCTCTCTGATTAAGAGGGGGTGATAAATATGGTTATCTACTTCATATGTCATGCACTAGACTAGGACTAACAACTATAAGATTTAGTGAAGGTCGTGAGTAGGAGAAGGAAATTGGAGAATGCATTTTGAGGTGTCGCTAAAACAAGGAAAAAAGGATCTGATTGAAGAATATGTTGTTGCATATGAAGTAGGAAGGAAAGTATATGATTGATGAATCTTCTATCTAAGATCCGATTGATAGTCCTACTATGAAAAGATGAGAAGCAACATCAAGTTGTTTGAAAGACCCCACAGGTTTGTATTTGTTTATGTACGTGTGAATGTATATTATTGATTGGGGTTGTGTTTCTACAGGTGAATCTCTCGAAGGTTCTGATAGCATGTTGGTTACCAATCAGCTTGATTGGGAGAGATTGGTCATTCTTGATCTATTGGATCATGGAGTGTTGAGGCTTTGCGAGTGAAGTATTGCCTGGGCAGACATTTGGCTGGCACTTTGTGCTGATGTCTGAGTCTCGAAAGTTCGAAATATGGTGTTGATTATTGAGCTCTAATTTGGATACACACTTGGATTTTTGGGTTGATGGTTAGCAAGTAAGCCTGAGGGTACCTAAAGGGGCTGAAAGCTTGAGTCCATCTTAGTGCCACCTGGATAGATTGCCTTGGTCAGGAATCTAGTCCATGGCATTGTGGTGCTTAAACTGTTGAATGACTGTTTGAGTAAATTGCCCTGGTCAGGAATCTAGTCCATGGCATTGTGGTGCCCAAAGTTCTTTATGGTTCATATAGCTAGATATCTTCCATTGTATTTGTACATTATGAATGCCTCCCTAGTTAAGATGGAGTGTTGGAAAATGTAACTATGTTCGGTCTTCATTAATGTACTTGAGTTATCATGTAATGTACTTGACAAAAGAATAAAGAAAAGAATTATTATTATTATTGTGAATTATTAAAGCATGAGTTTCATGCTTGGGTCACCATGTTTTAGGTCAAAGTCTCCATTGAGGGTTTCTAGGCTTTCTTATAAGTCTATAAAGTTATTGTAGATTTAAATAGACCCTTCTTGGCCTTTTGAATCATGTAATAAGGTTAAGTATTGAGTCAAATATGAATTATGTAACCTCCACAACATGTTAACCTAGAAGAAGATCAAGTCAACTTAAGGACCCGATTCAACCCCACAAGAAGCCTATAAAAGGAAGCTCTTTGAATTCATTTGGAGCATCATTCTCTCACACAAGTTTGAAATCTCTTGTAGCTGGGAAAAATTCTGAAGTTCTCTTGTAGCTAGGAAAGAGTGTGAAGTCTGTTGTCGGGAAGTTGAAGTGAATGCGAAATTGGGGAAGTCTAAGGAGAAAGGAAAAATCGAAAATTTGGTGCCTCTCTCTCTCTGTGTTTCATGGTTTGGATTGGGAAATCGAAGTCTACTAAGTTTCATTGTTGCCAGAAGTTGCTGCCTAGTCGAAGTTGTTGGAAGGGATCGAAGATCTGGGAAGCTGACTTGGTGTGGAGGGAAAGTCTGGTCTTGGTCAAGAGTGAAGAGCCTCAAAGAATAATATTGAAAGGAGAATTATCTTGACTGGGTTTTCCCCTCGAGGGGGGTTTTTCCTTGATATGTGCCTATATCTTGTGTCTCTTGTTTTTGTGATTTTCATACACACAATACGGTAATTGCTTGATGAAAGATAAGATAATAAAGAAGTAAAAGAAGCGAACACACTCACAAATAATTATCAAGTAAGGAGAATCAAACCTTAATGTAATTACTTTGATTTTCCAACACGTCCTTCCCCTTAGTTTCTTCCATCATGTGTTTCGCCAACTCACCCACCCAAGACAATTGTCTCGTTCGTGCCCGTCATGTTGACCTTTCATTCATGCCACCTAGTCCGCATATCTCGCCCAACCCTGACCATCGTGAGCATCAGTTGTGTCGTCGGTTCCCTTTGTCGACTCAATTGCCCATGCTTTCTCGTCATGCACGCAAAGTTTGCCTATGGGAGCTTGGGCACCCTGCCTTTGTGCAGGTGGGCCTAGGGCACTCACCTTCGTATTAGGCATGCAATGCCCCACAAGTCCTCTTCGTTTCACCCAACACTTAGTCCATACATGTCGTGACCCCACAATGGTCGCACCATCGTGGGCATGCGGCACTTGCGAGATTTCGTGTCAAGGCACTCAAATACTTTCTCCCGAACTATGCCTCTAGCCTGTGTTTTCTTTTGAATCCATCACTAACGTTCTAAATTAAGTTTCAAGTAACTTCAACACAATAGCCAAACACTTCTTTATTCTTAGCCAATTCTTCAAATGCAATTTACTTCATTACATTAATTTTATTTACAATCAAAAATTCAATAGTTCATCAAACATGCGATATCGCAACTTCATTTATAAACAGTAAACTTCAACAACAATACAAGTACACAACAAAAACTTTTCCCCTTATATTAACTTCACTTCAAAACATCAATTTACAATGTGTTACAACAATTCGTGACTTGGGCCAAGCCCAATGCTTGTGGCCACAAAGTCACCAAGTGCCCAGCCTTATGTGTGAAATACTTCATAAAAACTCCTAACAAAAACTCTTCCCCTTATATTAACTTCACTTCAAAACTTCAGTTTACAATGTGTTACAACAATTCGTGACTTGGGCCAAGCCCAAAGCTTGTGGCCACAAAGTCACCAACTACCCATCCTTATGTGCGCAATACTTCGTAAAAACACCAAATCCCAAGCACAGTCGAACCCTGAAGCCTAGACCAAAGACCCAATTCTTCTCCCAACCAGCTTAGCACATAGACCTACAACTCGGCGTCTTTTGCTCATTTGTCTGTTCGCTGCATCATATTTGTGGTTCTTTTTTTTTTTTGTGAACTCACTTTTTCGTTCGTTTATGCCTCTCTATCATGTTGTCAGCTCTCATTTATATGCATCGTTGCCTAAGTTTTAACTTGGGTCGGCGCCCCTTCATAACTTCGGGCCAACCTGCCAAGTTGCTCGAGCGCACCCATTCACAAGTTGCACTGACCTGCCATATTGTCGTGCGAGCGCCACTTGCTGTTCAAGTGTCCCAACATGCCTGACGCAAAGAATGAGTAGGCTTTCCATAAAGCCTTCTACCATATTGCAAATCAAGTGGAAAAGTTGTTTGCAGATTATGAAAGGAGAATGGCAAAAGAGGGCAAGAAAGAAGGAGCTCTAGTAGATAACTATGCATCAGTACACCGAGGATGTGGAGGAGAACCTCCTAAATCTTCACCTTCAAGTTCAAGCTCTTCTCTTCCCCTCATTCTCATCATTCAAATAGTCATCAAAATAATGCTTCTAAAACAGAATTTTTAAAATTAGATGTGAAATTTGATTTACCCGTATTTAATGAAGAAGCTAATGCAGAAAAGCTAAACAATTGGATTAGATAGATCGAAGTGTACTTTTGTAGAGAATAGATCAAAGAGGACATAGCAAAGGCCCCCTCAACAACCAATGCCTTAAGATATATATGACAACTAATATGCCCAAATGTTGCAAACTCTGTCCATCAATCTTATTTAACCCTTTGGCATTCACATGGAGAGAGGGGGGCTGCTAGTTGATGGGTGGTAGGCTGAGAGGGGTCCCGCATGGGCACAAATCCCAAGGTGAATTCTAAAAATATTCTACAATTTATTCCCAGGGTTATTCCAATCATATTCTAATTTGTTGTGGCATGAAATTTGAGGAAGAGGTGATAGTTCCAAAACTTGGTCAAGTTTATACTCATTTTTCTCGACATTTTGCAAGGAATCCACTAATGTAGTCAGAATTTGGCTCCAAGAAGCGAATTTTTGGGTCATCCCTAGATGTGAGGTATTTCCATGTACTTGCCATTACTTTGCTAAGATAATAAAGAGGCCTCTCCAATTTGAAGCTAGGCCCAGAGACATAGCTCACACATTATGAGTGAACTTCATTAACAAATCTTGGTGCATCTTCTATATTGTCTCTTTTTTATGTTGCTTCTTTATGGATGTTGAATTTATGGTATTTTCATGCCCTTTAAGCAATTCTGTTTAAAATCACCGAAGAAAGATCCTCAATTAGTTTGCCAAACCTTCCTCTTTCATTTTGGCATCACAAGGTATTGGAGGACATTAGAAATAATTTAGGTTCTTTTAAAAAAGCAGATAATGAAATAATGTAGCAAGGATTATTTACCTTTACTCGTATATGTCATGGAGAAATAGACTTAAGCAAAGGTTTATCTACTCTATTCTACTAAAACATAGATCCTTTTAGTGGATCCAAACTTTGGATTATGAAAATATGGCCTTTAGATGTTGTACATGCTTTCAAATAGGACATTTATAGGATTATTTACCACATGCTGAAAACCCCCCAAAAAAGAAAAAGGGGTAGGCCCTAAAAAGAAAAGGTTGACAACCTTTTGATCCCACTTTTTCATAGGATGAAAAAGAGGAAATGAAGGAGGACCATCCAATACAATATGTTGTGAAGACTCAGAATCTCGATGAACACACACAAGAAATGCAAAATATACAAGAAACAGAATTGATCCATGAATCTGAACATTTAGGAATTATGGTGTGCAAAGAGGATGGGATGGTGGGAACAAAGAGAGTCCATGTGTTGGAATGCTTAGATTCTAATGAAAAACACCCCCCGTGGTGACTATGTCTGAGTTGGTAGTTATTCATGTTGAGGTTTGGCAGAAGGTCCAAAGAAAGAAAGGAAAGATAGAGAAGCTAAGTAATTATTATAACACTTAAATTATCTTTTGAATTATATTAGTCTTAGCGCTGAGAGGTTGTTATCTATTCTCACAAGACTCTAGTCTTGCATATGTTAAATGCTTTGAAGCATCTGCAGAATGTAATTTATCCCTTTTTTAAGTTGCAATGAAACTACAGTTTTTTCCAAGGAAAAAAACATAATCTAAGAGGCTTTCTAAACATATTTTTTGGTCAAATTTGCTCAAAATTTGATAAGAATTTGTTGCAATCATAAAGTATGCACAATCCAAGTGTCCCAAGGAATATTCATTGCGGTGAATTCATTTATATATTAAAAAAAAAATTATAAATAACAAAAAAAAATTATTTCATCAAAAATTATTTAGTCGAATTTCAACCAAAAACTTCAAAACATATAACAATTAGACAATACATTTTAAAATCATTATATTATAGTATTAAAAATGTATTGTACTAGAAATATTTATCCACCTCTCTCTAATCAAAAATTTTTTCTCTCCTCTTACATCTCAAGTCATGGCATGTTTACCACATGTCAAGCTAGTTGGACCATCTCGTTGGAGTATCCTTTGACAACATTAATTAAATATTAACTTACATCTAAAGTATGCCATAATCCTATCCTTTTATCAAAGTATTAATAATTTATTTATTTTGTTTTATTCATATCTCATCTACTTATTTCTTAGTGTTAATATTATTAAACTAGCAATTGCACCAGATGTTGCAAAGGAAACATCGTAAGGCATAAATTCGAGAAGCATCGTGACATATAAAAAATCATTGAAGATTAAAATTAGTAAACAAAATGCTATCCAACTGTCTTAGATCATAAGTAGCAGTTTCATGTGAGCTATTACATCCTTGAAAGTTTCCATTGCTAGTGGCATATCTTTGAAGTGACAATTCATTCAGCAGTGGAGAAACTTTACCTTTAACTAAGAAAGAATATAAACAGAAAATGGATAGTGCTCAAGATTAACCATGCCTTTATTATCCTACAACTAACTATTAAGACTAGCTATTACCCATAGAGTAAAAGTACATAGGCCATGGATCAAAATCTTGTGAAATTAGCATATTCCCTTCATCAACTCTTCCCATATCCTAAATGATGCATGTTGTTTTGGCTCAGAATTTTCTAGTTTGGGTTTTTAGCAAGAATTTTCTAGCTTGGGTTTTTAGCAAGAATTTTCTAGTTTAGGTTTTGTCAACCTATCCCTTTAGCCCTAAAGTTATAAGCATCCACCCTCATCTGGATAATGAATGACCTTTTGTATATGATGATATTAATCCCAATGGTTGATTATCCTTGTGTAATTATCATGCTAGCTGCAGAGAAATAGGATTAAATTTCTACAATTACATAGAACCAAAATCATTGAATTGGGTTTGCATTAGCCAGCGCTTTGAAGAATGCATGATCGTTGCTCTTTTTCATGAGTTTCTTTGAAGGCGGTATGCATATTTGATAATCAATACCTTATCCCTTAATAATGATTAACACGTTCTTTATATCTCCAACTATGAATTGAATGTTGTATTTGTTTTACAGTTCCATATTGTATCCACATGAAGGTTGGAATTTGGATTGAAATAAAATGTGGGTGTTGATGTGGGGATGGTTCATGTAGATTGTGACATAGAGCAGCATAATTTATCTTCTATGAAAAGAGCTTGGGGTGTTGTGAACACTGTCATTGGATGTGGTTTTGATCCTGAAAACAGAAGAGTTTATTATACACTAAATGGCAAGCACGTTCACTCTCTAACGTGCAAATTCAATGAGTTTAGTAATCCTCTCTACCCAGTAATTGCAGCCAACTATGATGTGACAGTGTAGGTAAATCTGGGCTAGAGTGCATTCAAGTATGCTCCGGCCAATGATCAAAGGGTGGTTGATCCATGCTTCAAGAGACCACTTTTTCCTAGTCCTCAAAAAACACCAGGTGTCTTATATGAAGACAGTGGTGATCTTTTCTCGATGGGTAAACTTGATTCACAATGGCTAGAAAATGTTGACTCTTCAAATACACATGATGTGTAGCTGAAACACTCGCTTTCTAAGGGTGATTCTGAGTTCTTTGAGATTTCCCTCGATGCAAATAAGTAAATACAGAACTTGTCCATTTATGGGATTCTTTGCCAAATGCATCATAGTAGAGTTGTATATTTGTCTCATTATACTTCTTTGGTTCATCTCTTTGTTCTTGAGATTGGTAAGGATATCCAATTTTGAAGCCCAGACCCTCCCCTCTTATCTCTTCTATCTAGAAAATATTATATAGGTCTGGGTGTGTGTTTCATTGGAAGGTAATGTCTTATGTATAGTACTCTTGATTCTAGTGGCAGCTGGCTTGGTTTCAAATTTCATCCCAAATCGATCATGGGGCGAGAATGGAATTGAAGAATTGTGATTGGTCATTTAAACAACTAGGCGATGTTCATTTCCTTTTTGGAATAACATCCAAAATATTAAATGCACACTACAAATTGGTGACATGATTCACGAGGATCATGACATGTTCACTTTTTTCAGGACTTGTGAATTCTAATCGAATTATGGATCTCTCTCAAATTTAATGAAAATGTTGGTTGAAGATGCTATTTTAAAACAATTCTCCTCAAAATATTTCAAGTTACTAGGCATCATCTGTCACGTCAAATGAAATTTTATAATTCTCCTCCAAATACAAAAAAAAAAATGTCTTCTTGTAGTTTCAAGTTACCAGGCATCATTTGTCACGTCAAATGAAATTTTCCATATTATGCTGACAGAGCCTAAAACATTCCACTACCACTTTCACAAGGCAATGTTTTTTCCAAACTTGTATAAATTGGTCAGTATTAAATATTGGAAAATTCAAAATTGCAAATCCATTAAGCATTAGAGAAGTGAGCATAATAGATTGAGCAAGGCATTATGGACAGAAATATTGTGATTAAGTAGACATATTTGTTGACTTCTCCTTCATTAGTGTGGAGTGTATGATGAATACCACAGTGCATGTTAGAGGTGTGAGGTCCACAACAGAGCCCTCTCCTCCTGCCCAAGAGGGGGAAGTTGAAGTCAAGAGCAATGGACCAACCACTATTGCATGGAATTGTATCAGTCTTATAACTCCAATCAAAAGCAAACAAGGAGAACTGGGTATGTCACATGAACACTATCCAAAGTTGCTAGATTCGTTCAAGAATTGTTTGCTTTTTTAAATTCGAAGTTTAGAGGATGAAATAGGAAAACTGCCCACCAAGATTTATGTGTCCATCTTCAATGTCATTGGTAATTTAATGGAAATATGTTATCCACTTGGGTTCTAGAGAAATGGATTGCAACCGTACAGAGAAATGGGGATAGTCTTTTATGAATTTAATTTCAAATTAAATGGCAAGAGTTTCCCTCAAGATATATTTGATTTAAGCCAATAAGACTATAATTCCAACAATAATGAGCGGCAAAGGAAAACAAGACATAACATGACATTACAACATAAACAAGACATAACATGACATTACAACATAAACAAGACAAAACATGACAATACAACCTATCTTCTATATAGAGCGGCAGAGGTGCAATAACACAAAACCTAATTTTAATGACGTGATTTGGACCTTAAGCATTTAACAATATGCATTTACAAAAATCAACTTTGTTAGAACTTGAAAGGATACAACCTGAACACTTCATTCAATCCATAAAATGTAAGGGGGGTGCTTGTAGGACAAAATTCAACAGGGATTATTATTGCTAAATGTTTGAAAAGTAGTGTAGTAAACATTCTTATTTTTAATTTTTTCTAGGAACATTGTTCTGATTAGTTTTCTCAAAATTTGGTGAAATTTTAGAAGAATTGTTAGAATTGTAAATATTAATGATTGAGATTGCACAATCCAGATTTAAGGGGATTTTTTAGAAAGTTGAACCCATTTATACATTCAAAAATGCAATTCCAACAATAAAAGGTTGCAATTTCACCAACAATTACATGGATGGATTATAGTAATAGTTGCAATTACAAATCCCAAAAATAGCATGTTTAAACTTATCTCTTTGAAAATTTGATTTAAAATCATGTATTGCAATGCTCTGTTAGATAATGGAAAACGGAAATTCATAGAAACAAAGCTGATTTTCCATATTCAGTCATCATGGAACATAATCATAATGATCATGAATGAAAATATGTCTAACATACTAATCCACTGCTACTTCCAATAAAATGACAAGCACTCTAAGCTCCTTTGATTCTTTTACATAGACAAGCCTATGATGTAGTTGCTAGCTTCAACAAAGAAAAAAGGCATAGTGATCTTTATTTTTGGAAGAATATATATATCATAGAGCCAAGGGACAATCACAAAAGATTCCTTACACCATATAAGCAAGGAGAGGTAGCATATCCATTGTGACTCTGATCTTAAGAAGAGTAGTGATTTTTATAAACATTTACATATATGTCCATTCACTCTGAATCTAACCCACAGAAAATGTTAGTTCATCAAGGAAAGTTGAAATGAACAATATCAAATTCAAGTAGTGTTATGATTATTTTCGGTATATTTGTACCTTTATGACAATGTGGTACACAGATAAGGAGAAAATTGTTCCTCATATTCTTTGGATTTACCTTGCAAATTTTGAAGAAAACGTTCAATCAAAAAATAATGCAGGGGCACCCCATGAGCTTCTCCCGTGAGAGAAAGATCAGCCATTATTTGTCCTATCAAAGGACCCATCTTGAACCCGTGGCTAGAGAATCTAGAGGCGATTAGAATAGGGGACTTGGAAGTTGTTGACTTTTGTCTTTATCAATGGCAAGAAATTTGCATCTTCTTCTATGAAATAAGACTTTGGTTGGCTAGCCCACACATCCATCTGATGAGGAGAGTTGTTTGTCCTCCTCTAATAGTGAATGGAAGGAAAAGCCTCCAACATCTTACCTTAATAACCCTTCCCAAAATGACCAGATACATTTTCATTATTATAATAAAAAACATAATAAATAGACGATCACCCTTTGCATCTAGATAGCAGAAGTTGAATCCATCTCTAGATTCGCTTTTTCAACATGCAAGGATAGGAAGATTTTGAAAGGTAATAGAAAAGGGTAATGGGAGATCACGCTCGGATAAGAGCATCAACTGAACCACCCTCTATTTGAGAAACAGCACCCTGTATGATGGCATTGGGCCTTTAAGCGTTGGTGTTCCATATGAAACCAAACTTTTCTCCTGGTTCAAAATGTAGAGGAGATAAGTGTGGATCTCGGAACTGTGGACAATTGAAGTGTTGAAATGGCAACAAGAAATGCTAAAAATAGAAGGGCTAAAAATAGCACTGCTAAAAATAGCAGTTTGGGTACCAGTGCTGGATTGGGCAATAGGGAATAAAAAATGGAAGTGCTAAAAATAGAAGTTCTATTTTTAGCAGTTCAATGTGGATTCCTATTTTAGTTAGTCCCTGGACTAGAAATAGGAAGTAAAATTTGAATTTTGATATTAACAGCAGTTTGTAAATTAATTAATTAATTCATCTTGAGTTAATTAGTTAAGGAATTATGAACTTGAAGTTTATGTGAGGACATGCAACAGTTTCTCCTTTGATTGAGGGATTTAACCATCAATTAAAGGATGAGGATGAGTTGTAATTAGTTGGCTCAGTTAACTGAGTCAAGTCCAGTTAGATTAATTTAACAAGTTGTTAAATTAATGAGATTCAGTTTGTTAATGCTTGCGTGCATGTAACAACTGGTGTTTTCAGATAACTGAAGATTCACTCATGGATAACTCATGCATGTCAGTTCAGATAGAGACCGAGTTAAGATCATATGGAGGGACAATGTACTATCAGTTGCTAGGATATTCCTTGCATGCAGAAGGAATATTATTCCTTATGGATTGCGTAGTTGGACCTGAGTTTACAGCAAGTATGATATGGCCAATTCACACATGTTATGACATTGAACCCCAATCAAACTTGCGCAAGGAAATAGGAGCTTGGAGGACTTGTGTAGCCTATATATTCAAGCCTAGGTAGTCCACGAGGTTCATCATCAGAGTACAAAGAGAGCAGGGTAGCTTTTGAGTTGATTATTTTGTATGTTGTTGAGGATTTCCACTTGATTGATAATACAGAGATGGGGTTTTAGGCTGGTGCTTTTCCCGGTGTTAGTGTCAGTCTTTGCAGCCTTCCTCCAGTGATCAAATGTGCTCTTACATAGTGATTTTGAAGTGTCAAGGTCAAATTTTGTCATTTCAGTGAGTCTTCAAGCAAAATTTGGTCACTAGGCATTAGGTCTAGGGTTTGCTTTCACTCCCTCTAAAGTTGTCCAAATGGCGGTCTATGTCATCATTTAGCTGAGTCTGTCATCATTCATAGGGTTTTCATTATCATGTCATTGTCTAATGAGTCATTTTACATCTTGTTCATGCTTCAGTTGTGCCTTGGCAAGTTCATTTCCCTCTCCTAGGGTTTTAAAGCCAATTTCTCTTGGATGGTCAAATCAATTGCAAAACTTGTTTCCTGATGTTAATACACCTTCCCCTATCCTTAAAGTACCATATCATACACTTCCCAACACTCAGATTCCCCAAAATCCTCATTTTTGCACAAACCCTAGTTTCTAGCTACAACCTGGCAATTTTCTAGGTTTGGCTTGTGATTTGCCCTTTTGGACCCCTTCCC
>APFE030135194.1:75066-85418 GCA_000404065.3 Pinus taeda
CAATTCGTGAAGGGCAAGTAAAAAAAGGATGCAGAGAAATGTGATGGTTTTTGTAGAAAAACCTTTGTGTGGGCACTAGAGAGAACACTTCATCCTTTCTTCACAACCTATCCATCTATATATACAAAATATCTTACAGAGAAATCACAAAGTAGTAAATAGTTTCCAACCACTTACTATAGTTCATCATAGAGAAAAAACAAAACAAAACAAAACAAAAAACACACAAAAAAATAAAGCATAAAAATTGTTACCAAAAACAAAACATTAAAACAGACAAAAATAAAAAATAAAAAAATAAAACAAAAAATTAAAAAAAAAACAAAAAACAAAAAACAAAAAAATATTTCACAAAAACACATAATTTAAGGAAAATTTTTAAAAATTTAACATCTAAAAAAAAATAAATAAAACAAATAAATAACCAAAAAAAATGGATAATTAAAAAAACAAAAAACACAAAAAAATTAAAAACCATTTAAAAAATTATAAATTAATAAAAAGTATTTCAAATCATGAACTTAAAAAATAAATTAAATCAAAATATAATATTTAAAAATTAATTAAAATAACATTAAAACAAAAACACTTAAAAAAACGCAACTATATATATATATGAAAATTAAAATTGAAAAATAATAAAATAAAAACCTTAGAAAAATTCAAAAATTAAAAAACTTAAAAATTAATTAAAATTTAACCCTCAGTCTGGCCTAACCTTGCTCTGATTCCGGGAATTCTCTCTCGGCCAGGCGGGGCCGAAGGGTCACCACAGGTCTGACGGAAGAAGGCCTCAAGGCTCGCAACATCGGCCCTTGCCTAGCCAAGGGTTGATTCCAGGTTGGTGGAGCAAGCCTTGAGGCCCCTTCGTCGGCCCTGTAATTGCTCTCTAGTTCACGCATGGCCAAGGGCTGATTCCCAGAATCGACCGATGGCCAAGCACGGGACGAGGGCCAATTTTTTTTTTTCTAATATTAATTCATTTTTTTATTTATATTTGTAATGTGTTTTTTTGTTTATTTTTTAGTTTTAATTCTTTTAATTTTTTTAATTTAATTAATTTTTTCTAAATGTTTTTAATTGTATTTTAGTTTTTTTAATTGTTTTTAATGTTTTTTTTAAACATTTTTTTTTCATTTTTTTTCTAAAATTTTTTCTTTTATGTTTTTTCCTTTTTAATTCATTTGAATGTTTATCATTTTATTATTTCTCTATATATATATATATATATATATAACTATAATATATATATATATTTTTTTTTTAAGGATTTTAACGTTTTTTAATTTAAAAATTTTTATTACGAATCTTTTTTTATGGTATTTAAAAGAAATAAAAAATAAAATGTCATCATCTCTAGATATAAAATTTATAAAATTTGATATTTTTCCAACAATTTTATTCAATTTTTTCATAAAAATATTTTATTTAACATGTCATTTTTAGCGAAATACATATTTTTTTAATTATATCTATATGTAAAATGAGTATTTTTTTGTCGAGTGTTTAAACTTAGTATTTTTTAGTGAAAATTATTTATGTGTATTGAAGTATTAATTAACGATCTATAAATTTATAAAAAATCTTAACCTCAAAACATTAATCTTATTATTTTTTTTTAACTTTGCAAGAAAAATAAAAAAAAAATTCATTATAAAAAAATATTGCAATGAAATACAAAAAACACATATTTGGAAATCCCTTAAAAACAAACATTTTAGGATGAAAAACAAGAAGAGGAAATAGACAACTTCAAAATTGGTTAAATAATCAACATTTAAAAAAAATTATGTATACTTAGGACATCAGAAAATTTAAAGTGCCAAAATTATGGCTTAAAAAAATGTTGATGCTTTTCAAAATTAGCATAGAAATCACCAACATTTAAAAAAATATTCACACTTAATACATTAGAAAATTTAAATTGTTAAAAATAAGTCCTCTAAAAAAAGGGGTTGATGTTGTATCAACACTTTTCAAAATTAGCATGAAAATCATTAACATTTTAAAAAATATATTCATACTTGATACATACGAAAATTTAAAGTGTCAAAAATATGCGCCAAAAAAATGTGTATTCTAAATCTATGTTTTTCAAAATCGGATGATTTTTTTGCTACATCAAAAAATGGGTAATCGGTAAAGTTCTCGTTTGATCTATAAGTATGTTTTTCTGGGCATATGGTATTGTAACAAAGTCTATTTATAGATTAAGAATCTCCTTGATGAAGTGGAAATGAATATCTATGATGAAGAATTTTATTACATGTTTTTTTTTAATGTCTATATGTTCAACTTATGTATTAATCATTTTTATCATTAATAATAAAAATTATTATTTAAAAAAAATTATAATTCATGGCTAGCAAGAGCGGGAAGCGTGATATTCTACCATGCTGAGCAAAAAAAGATCTAGTTTGCTTGGGGATTGGGCACTTTAACAAACAGCCAAAGTAGATTTTTGGCTCTTTAGAAAGCACTGGAGCTAGCCAACAACAAAGGCATAAAGAGTGTCGGTCCTAGGAGACTTAATGATTGTAATAAGGTAAGTCTCCAAATTAAAGTCAGTGAGAGATGGGGGAAGGAGGTAGGGAACCAACTTCATGACATTGAAAAGGATCGCTCTTCAACTAAGGAAATTTGATAAGTTGGATTTTTGCCACATCTATAGGCACTTGAATGTAGAATCAGATTAAATGGCCAATAAAGGAGTAAAATTGAGGCTAGGAATAACAAAATTGAATCAAACCCAGAGGATACTTTTCCTAATTCCATGAGGTACTCTCAAAAGATTACATGTGAAAATGTTGGCCACCTAGGCTATCAACCCAAATAAAAAGTGTGAATTCCAAGATTTGGAGTAATTGCAAAAGGTGGCATTGGGCCCGAGTACTTCACATATGGTGGTTGTCGTAGGTTTTTAACAACACGTGGTGTATATGTGATCAGCATGCATCATGAGTCGATGTGTGTGCAGACTCGCCACAGATGGCTGATCGGAAATTCAAAGTTTAAATGGGATGTGAGCATCCTTAGTTCTCTTACAAACTTAACCTTTCAATGTGGCCATGCATGTTTAAATGCAGTGCATTACATTTCAGACCACAACATAAATTCCATGGAAGAACTAGATCGTTCTTGTGGTTTTTGGATTTTGACAAATATGCCATTTAATTCTTCTCATGGGTGATGTCTCTTTTGGTTCCAAGGTCTACCAGTATATATTGGGATGGCACCTGAGAACGCTCTAACAAACTCATCTAGATTTTGGTTCATCATTCAGATAGGAACAATGAGTTTGAAGAGGAAAGAACTAGCAATTTAGGAAGCACAACCTGAGGAGAATGAGTAGGAGCGCTAGTGTCAGTCTATTGAAAACTTGTCGAGGGTAGTAGTAGGGGTGATGGAGATTTCAAACATAAGGTTGAAAATGGTAGAGAAGGAGAAGGATGTGAAGTTTCAACTGTTGGAAAATAAGCGTGAACGGCTACAAAGCAAGTTTGAGAAGAAGCTAACAATAATGCAGGTTGAAGTAATAGTTATAAAACTGAAAGGTAGTGGAATGGATACCCCCTGTTGGTGAGTTCGAGTCCACACCTAAAGTTTGGGAAGCAAACAAAGGTCAAAATACTCTAGAGGTTTGCGGTCCGGTCGAGCTAGAAGAAAATGCAGTCCTTTTGGCAGAGGAGATATTGAGCACAATTTTTGAAGTTGGACCGTCTGGTGCATTTTACTTTTCAGTGTTATGATTAATGTGTTGCAAGTATGTTTTTTTAAGGAGATTTTTGTAGAATCTATGGCAGATATCCATGCAGAAGTTTAGTAAAGAGAACCCGAAAAGGCAAGAAAAACTTGTTATGGATGTATTGGAGAAATGAAGCCTCTGAGAACACATAAAACTGTAAAAGGTACTAGCGTTGTTACTAACTCTTTTATAATATAATTTGATAGTCATTTCATTAAAAAAAGTTATAATTTAGTTAATTCTTATGATTTTTTTCAATTTAAACAACTTGATATATATGATGAAGTAAGTGTTTTGATGTTTATTATAGATTGATGTATATTGTCATTCATCAACTATAAAATTATATAGCTACATTAGTTATATTTATATTTTAAAATCAATATATTAATGTGCCAAGTGGTGTTATCCAACCCAATATGGAAGAGATGTTGTCATGTACTATCTTTTTATGTTATATAAACATTTTGAATAGTCAAATTACATAAAAATAAAAAATAAATTAAATTAAATTAAAATAAAATAAAAGAATAAAATTATTAATTATTAATTTTAAAAAATTGGCTTTGTCATATATATATTATATATATATATTATATATATATATATATATGAAACCAGTCTAGTTCCATCTTAATTCTTGATCTACCAAGCACAGAGAGGAATCAAATCTATTTTCACTCTAAAAGAGGTTTGCACCTCAAAAGATTTGATCCCTCTTGGTGCTTGGTAGATCCGAAGTTAAGATGGATCTACGATGGTAATACTAAAAATTATTGCAACAAGAGGTGCTCGCCATCCTAGTATGGAAGAGATATTGTAATGTCATGTCATGATATCTTATGTAAGCATTTTGATTGGTCAAACTACATAAAAATAAAATTATTAATAATTAATTAAAACATGTTTCCTTTGTCAAATTACTTAATAATAATAATAATAATATCAACAACAAAAACAACAATAAAAATAATTAATATTTAAACCAGCGTAGTTCCATCTTAATTTAGGATCTACCAAGCGCCAAGAGGAATCAATTCTCTTTTCACTCTAAAAGAGGTAGATCGAGAGTTAAGATGGATCTAGGCTAGTAATATTAGAAATTATTACACATAAGGACTTCATTATAGCTCTTTATCAAACTATCACAACTTATATTTTTCTTGGCATGCTTGCTACACGTTGTGCTAGGGGATTTCCATCAAGATATTTGATTGGCCTTTTTCCCAAATGCTACTAAAATCCTTAGAAGATAGTATGGTCTCCCTCCTTTAATAACATTGATTAAATATAAACTTAAGTTTATAGTATGATAGAGTTCTCTTCTTTTCTCAAAGGAATGGGTAGAATTTCTATTATAAAATATGTTGGATTTCAGATCACAACCCTTACATTCAACTTCATAGTCCCAGAAGGATGTTGCACTCTATTGTCCACAAAATGGGATTGCTTTCAACAATCCACAAAACATAGAGATTTTGACTATGACCTTGCTTACCAACTATACAAAAAGGATGACTATTGTATATTCTAACAAAGACACATAGAAACAGAGAAAATCTACATTACATTGATAAAAAAGAAACAAGAGGACATTCTGAAACATTTTAAGTCTAATCACCTACCAAATGGGTGCCCTATTCAAAAATAACTTCATTTTTCAGGGTTGACTCCCCTCTTTTGGACCACATGCATCAAAAGTCAACTTGAATCTATCCAAGAAGTTGTCCCTTAATTTTTCAATTTAAAAGTAAATTATTGCCAACTCGATCTGAATTTACCTCAGCATCCTTTCAACTTGGCTCTTGAGGGACTTGATTTGTGTATCAATCAATAAGTGGAATGATGACCATTCCAATTGTTTTGCCTCGCAATGATGGTTCAAGGAGACCAATAGTTCTTCGTGGGACTACAAGAGTTTCCCTAGCGACTAGTGAGTGCTCTCCTACTCCAAAGTCAACGAGAAATTTCCTACATTCTTCATAATGTCACAATGTTGAGTGTTGGAAATCCACAATGGATACCAATATCTTGGTGGACAAAGACAATAACTCAGAATGGGTGGGCCTACAGATAAAGGGTTGAACCTTCTCCTTAATAAATTCCATAAGGACAAAATGTGTGGTCTCAACAATATATATATACATCACAGACGTTGTTAACCAGCCTAAGATAATCCTTTGCACCATACATCTTGGCTATGAATAATAAATGACACCCGCATTGAGCTTGTTATTTTCTTAGTAGCTTGGGAGGTACTCCAAGCCCTAGGGTTCGGGGTTTGGAGGTTGGAACACCACAAAGTCATTTGTGGGATTGGAACCCAAGGTTGGGGTTTTGCACCCATCAATGTTTGGCCTAAAACCATGGATCATTTTAGACATGTGATGGATGAATATGACAGGGGATGGCAAAGAGAATCCAACACTTTGAGAATCGTCAAAATCCAAGTTTTCCTTAGTGAGTTATGAATTTTCTAAGTTAAGGAGTGGGCATGGACAACAAGTGTTAAGTCAGACTAGTGTTATAATGGCCCAATGACAAGTTGTCAAGTTAATGTGGACATCTTAAAGGAGCCTTCCTTTAGTGTTAAAAAAGGAGTTGAAGTGAATTCATTTGAACACATCCAAAGTGCAACATAAAGCAAAAAAGGAGCTCGTTGAAGAGAGTAACATCTATGTTTGGTTGCAGATAGAAGAGGAGGACCAGCGAAGAGGAAATAGGCTTGGAGAAGAACTTTTTCATGATTGATTGGGGACCAAAACTATCTAGCATGAGGGTTGAGTAAGGGAAGGTAAGTCAGGACTGTTTTGGGTATTTTAATGTGTGGGTTATCCTGTGTTAGAATGCGGCAATTCTATACAAGGTTTTGATGGAGGGCCACATCCCAAACAAAGGTATGTTAGACACTAAAAGGGGATGGAAATAGCCCAGAACTTCAGCGTATCAAAGGAGCTCGTCTCTTGTTAAGTGTGAGAACTATATGAATCGTAAAACGTGTGTTTTCCAAGTTGTTTGGCAACCTATGTTGGACAATTATGAACTTTGGAATGTTTAACTAGATGTCGCATAATGAACTATCTTAGTCACGAACACGGAAACTATACCCATCTCTAGTTTGGCACACTACACAGGTGGGAGGTGTTTGCTTCGGTTTGTGACTCCATTGTAGCCCACTAATATATGTAGGCGTACACAGATCATGCATCTGTCCATCCACATGCAGGTAAACAAATCCATTTGGCCTAATGATGTATCTAGGTACTAGGGAAACGCAGAGCACTCTCTTTTTATTAGGCTCTTGTGTTCTCATTATCACTAGGGAATCCTGCACTATCTGTCTACATGTGTCAGAAAGCTTTTAGCTTTTTTTAACATAGCCTTTGTCAAACACATTCATTGGTTGGGACTTGATGCTTTGCAATTTTTCTTGTTTTAACAAGGGCTGAATTAGGATTGGTGTCTTTCCCTAACCAAGTCGAGGTCAATAACAATGAAACCTACCCCAAACAGTGAGCAGTAAGGTGTGTATTTTTCCTTGTGTTGGGTCTGGAGTTAGACTAGTTTGGATTATATTTATTGTATCTTGCACAATCCAAGGAGGGAGGGATGACATGGAGGTTAGAAGCCCTAACCAAGGGACAGATTCTACAGTGAAGCTTCAGTCTTGGATCAGATTTATATGCAGTTTGTGGGAGCCAATTGTTGAGGTTGACTTGGGTGATTGGAAACCTAAACAAGGAGCAGATCTTACAGTGGAAGGATTGGGTGTCATTGGACTAGTGGAGGGTGGCGTGTTGGTGACCCAAAATATCCCTTGACAATATTTCCTTAAGGGAGTTTGACAGTTGAAATTTGGGTGAAGTTGTGGAGCCTAATGTGTAGTACATTGATGGACTAATGGACTACTAGATTGGCAGATTGGAGCTCAGGTGTAGCCTCATGGAGACTCTATGCATTGTCTCTTGATGAACTAAGGGGCATCTAGAGAGCATAATGGAAGCAAAGGACCGACATGATGAGATACGACATAGAGACTATAGCAAGGTTGTCATTGTACCTTGTATTCCTGTACTTGTGGATAACTAAGGTCCATTATCCCTTGTATGGGAGCCCTAGATAGTTGTATTATATGTTTATTAATATAACGAAGTTGGGTTGAAATTTGAAAATAGTTGTTTATACGTTTTCATGTGTGATTTACTACTTTATTTATTCCATTGTGCAAAGTAGCTTTGTTGAGATTCTTGGGTTGGTAACATCAAGGATTCTAAGATTCTATCCTAGACCCAAGATCATGGAAATTCAACATGGTATTAGAGCATGTTTGGGCTACTTTGGGAGACAGTGAAACAGAGTGTGCACAGTGAAGTACAACTTAAGAGGGAGTTGGTCACATTGTATGTGAGGCATTCACTACAATGTCGAAGTTGCAAACTGGTCTCTGTTATGAGGATAGGTTGGAGGGGTTGTCCAACAATAGTCCATGGAAGGAAAGGGTCAAGTTGGTCTTGCGGGTCAAAAAGATCTAGGAGTTCATTGAGAAAGCCATCAAGAAGCCAACTAACCCAAAGGAGATGTAAGTGTATGGGGATTTAGATACGAGGGAGAGATATCGATGGCTCTTCAGAATTTGTTCCAGAATAAGAATGAGAACCGAGTACTGGTATTGGAGGATAAGTTGAAGTCCACCAAGATGATACATGGTGAAAGAGTGACTTCATATATGATGAGATTATCTCAATTCAAAGATGAGCTTGCTGCCATCAGTGTGACTATTTCATTTTCTGATACGGTAAGGATTGCTTTGAAAGGGTTCACCGAGGAATGGAAGCCCTTCATCAAGGAAATCATTGCCAGAGATAAGTTTCCAAACTGGAATAGGCTATAAGACGAATTCATTTAGGAAGAGTTGTGAGATGAGGATCTTTATCCAAAGAAGAATACTTTTGATGATGATGTGTCACTTGCAGCACAAATGAAGGGTAAGCAGAAGAAGGACTTGAGTAAAGTCAAGTTTTTCAACTGTGGTGATATGTGTCATTTTTCGTTGAGATGTCCAATGAAGAAGACATAAGATGATGATAAGAAGAAAGGGAAGCAGGTCTTCAATGTTTCCACCTCTGCTGAGATAGATGATCTCACTAGGAGGTTGGAGGAGGAGGACATTCCTATGATCTCTCATTTCTCGCATGGTACTATCGATGGTGATGGATTGTATGTTGAAAGTGGTGCATCAAAACATATGACAGGGTCACAGAAGGTTTTTGAGACTCTAGTTGAATGGGACTCGAAGTTGCATATGGTGTTGGGCAACAAGAGTCCGAAAGAGATTCAAGATCGGGAGTTGTGCCATTCAGAATGGAGATAGGACAGATGATGCGTGTCCAAGATGTATTGTTTGTACTAGGACTTAGATATAGCATGATATCTGTCTCGGTGATCAAGAAGAAAGGGTTTGAGGTCTTGTTCCAGGATGGGAAGGCAAGACTCAGGCCCAGAGGCTCTAGCTCCACACATATTATGCTTGGAGTTAGAGAGCATGGTCTATATAAGTTGACGATAAAGCCTATGGATCATGGGAAGAAGAAGTGGGAGGACTAGGTGCAAGTTCCAGAGAAGAAGGTGTAGGTGCAAGCTTCAGAGAGGTAGCACAAGTTCCAGAGAAGAAGGTCCAAGTTTTAAAGGCTCAGAAGGAGTCGAGTTCTGGTGGGATTTTGCAGATTCGAAGGGATCAGACTTTGCGTCACAAGAAGATTGTGTGGTTAGTAGGGAGAAAGGGGGATCCTATAGCTTCCAAGAAGGAATCATGGAGAGAGCGGAAGATAGTTCAGGAGAAGAAGAAGAAGTAGGATTCTTCTAGTGATAGCGACACTTCCAAGAGAGGCATAGTTCATACTATAGGGATTAATGCAGTGGTGAGCCAAGAGTTGGGAGAGTTTTGCGGGCAGTGATGATGATGATGAGTTACTTCCTAGTCTTCGAAGTACCTCCCTCACAAAGAGGGAGTTTTGATTGTTTAGTATATTGGGAGGTACTCTAGGCCCTAGGGTTCAAGGTTTGGAGGTTGGAGCACCACAAAGTCATTTGTGGCTTGGAACCCAAGGTTGGGGTTTTTCACCCATCAATGTTTAGGCCAAAACCATGGATAATTTTGGATAGGTGATGGATGGATATGATAGAGCATGGCGAGGAGAATCCAACGCTTCAAGGATCATGAAAATCTGAGTTGTCCTTAGTGAGTTATGAATATTTTAAGTTAAGGAGTGGGCATGGACAACAAGTGTTAAGTTCCCACTGAACAGGGTCTACCACAGGCCCGAGCGAAACCCCTCAGCAACAAAGGTGTCCCTTTGAAGCCAAAATAGCTCTGATACCAAATGTAGGTTTTGACTCCGTACATAAATTACCTGCATACGAATTCTAAATCACAAGAAAAATAAAAATGTGAGAGCATAACACATAAAACACATATACATAGAGATTTCCCACTGGATCCCCAAACCGAGACTACCAGCTTGATTTTTCATTATTTTCCTTTCAATGTTACAATACATATTTATACATGCCGAAGCATCCAATACCATGGACCGAAAAACCATCGCGT
>APFE030135197.1:2127-30002 GCA_000404065.3 Pinus taeda
AGATTTTACTATCAGTCCCAAGTGTGACTTGTGACTTCACACCTTGATCTAGAGCAGAAAACAAAGCTAAGTTTCCTGTCATATGGTTGCTACAACCGGAGTCTAGAAACCATATATCTTCACTATTCGTTTCAGCCATGTTACAAGCTAATAAGACATTATTCTGGCTTGTATTTTCTCTAGTGATATTTGCACTAGAACTACTACTCATATCATGCTATTTCTTCCTACATTCATTGGCATAATGCCCATATTTTTTACAATAATAACACTGGACATTGGATTTTTCATACCTCTGTCCTTGAGCATGATTTTGTCCTCTTTGTTGGTTGCTGCCTTGGCCTTGGTTCTGATCTGAATTGCTACCTCTTCCTTGAGCATTTGTTGGACTGTTCCTTCCACCTTTGTTCTGGCTTCTGCCTCTTCCTCTCTTGTTTCCTTTGCCTTGACCTCTTCCTCTTCCAAAGGACATCTGGGTCTTAAAGGCTTGCTCTAGATATGAGTTTTCATTTCTACTCAACCTATGTTCATGAGTTATTAGTGATGCATGGAGTTCATCAACTGAAAAGTTTGAGAGATCCTTTGTCTCTTCTATGGTGGTGACAATAGCATCAAACTTTGAGGGTAAGACCCTCAATATTTTCTCCACAATCCTCCTTTCTTCAATGGTTTCTCCATGAGTCGTCATCTGTGTGACCAAACCAATTACATGTGTGAAGAATGAGTCAATATTGTCTAACTCCTTCATGCACAGATTCTCAAAATCTCTCCTCAGCAACTGTAATTTTGTTGTCCTCACTTTCTCCATGCCTTGGTAGGTTGTCTTGAGAGTTTGCCATGCTTCTTTGGATGTCTTAGCTCCTGCTATCCTTGGAAATACACTCTTGTCTAATGCTTGATACAAAAATACAAGGGCTTTTGAATCCTTCTTCCTATTGCTCTTCAATAGGTCTTTCTCTGCCTGACTTAATCTGTTAAACTCATTCTCATTTGCTGGTTCATCAAAACCATCTTCAACAAGTTCCCATAAATCTTGACAGGCAAATAGGGCTTTCATGGTTATTGCCCAATAGTCATAGTTTGTCCCATTGAACTGTGGGAATTGAGGGTTAAACAAACCCATACTAGTGCTTGTGCTAGCCATTCCTTGCATTCTTAGCTATGCATCTAAATCCTTGACTGTGTATTTAAAATACTGACTGTTCTTTCAACAGTGACATAAAAACTGGTCTGAGAGATACCTGGATTCTTTTGCTGAGTCTTCACTTTGCTGGAGAAGTTGCTGCAACAAAAATCCTTCCTACAGCTTCTTTGATGTCTTCAAAGAGCCTAACCTGCTCTGATACCACTGTCGGGGATTTTTCTGGTAAAATCCCAAAAACAACAATAAAAATTCACACACAGAGACAATGCTATGTTTTCCTTTTTCCACAGGAATTTTAACACAGCGGAAACAAAAAAAAAATTCCTGAGCACAGAGGACAGAGTTTGCATACACACACCAAGGATTTCTATTCATTAAAAGATTGCTATTACAGACTATGATCTTCCTCTCTCACAGAGGGATTCACCAATAATAATTCATCTCTGTGTAAGAATTACATATGGATGATAATAATTCACCTCTGTGTAAGAATTACATATGGATGATTTTTCACGCTACAGCGTGTATCCTTTTACATACACAGAACAACTCATACGCACTGTTGTGCCTCCCTTTCATTACATTCATTTAACAAAAAAAATTACATACCTATATGACTACAGGAGAGGTTACTTACATCGCCATACTTCCGTAAAAGAAAGACAGTAAAAATTAAATGGTCTTACTGGCTTTTACTGGTGCCCATACTCCCGCTCAGGCAAAATTAAAAACTTCACTTAAACTTACCAACCCACAGTAAATTGCATTTACTGTTTACTGAGAAAACTTACGGCAATGTAACTTTTACTTCACGTTGAATTTAGTTTCCAGGCCTTTACTTCAACCATTATACAATATGGTTTTAGAAATCCATCGGGTCCGGACTTCATCTCATGGCACACACATATGCTAAAGTGTGCACCCATGGTTTCCCCGATTGCGAACTCCCGATCACAATCTCTGCCGATACCTCCGATATAACATATTTTAATATATGCATAAAAACATAAGAAAAACATAAAACAAGCCACTGCCGGAACTGAAATAACTTTAAACAAAATGTTGAATACCTATCGGGTCCGAGATATCAGGTCGCAACATATCTCATGGTAAAGGCTGCCCATTTGGTTTCGACCGATAGCGATATCGGCGATCGCACATCGCAAATAACAAACAAAACTTTATGAGTCTCCACTTCCATTTCGCCGATGCGATATCGGCTATTCGCACATCGCTAAATAGTTGAACTGCCTGCCTACGCTGATGGGATCTCCCGACGCGAATTTAAGTTTGATGCCGTCGCTGCTCCTGCACGGCTGTTAGAATTAACATTCCAACAGTTCATTGTAACAATCTAGTACTATATGTGGTAAAAATTATGCGGTTCACTGTACTAATCTACCATTAGCTGTGTTAATGTCCAATAACAACACGTATTTTAGAAATTAAAATAGATAATGGCGTTACAGAGAAACTAGCTGTGTTAATGTCCAAGAACAACACGTATTTTGGAAATTAAAATAGATCATGGCATTACAGAGAAACTATTCTAATGTGGAGAGGAATTAGACAACATACAACCTGACACCAAGTTTCAAACTTTTATTTACATGAGGGGGCCTGGAGTCATACCTAGATTGGCTCTCACAGCATCGATATAAGTATAATTTCGCTTTCCCGTGACTGGATCCGGAGACCTGTAGCAGTCCGAAAGCAGGCAGGACGTGTAATATGTGACAAAGGAGAAGGCAAGCATAGCTGCGGGTCCAGCAATCCATCCGAGCTGAGTTGTTGCCCATGCCAATGAGAGCACTCCAGACCCTATAACTGCTGTGGTAATATGCGCACTTGCTGTCCATATTGTGCCTGCATTCAATGCAACACTACATCAGAAGTTGAATCATATAGCAGTAGTCTATAACGCGACTTTTTGAAAGTTTTTCCGGCGGATTTTTCCGGTCAAAATCCGGCAGCAATTCATTGGAATCCCAAGTTTGATAGCTAGTTTCTGCACAATCAATGGCTCCCAGGGGTTTTCCAGGGCGCTGAATCCAAATATGCAGTTAAAAAACCATTTTAACTGCTAAAAATAAAGATTTAACCTCATTTCTTCAGTGGGATTCCCTCACCGGAATCTCCAAAAAATCGCATTATAGACAACTCCAATCATATATATATATATATACTGCAAAACCCTTCGTGCAAAGACCTTGCAGTTGGTGACAAACATTATGCAAAATAATACCTTTGCGTTTCATGCGGCCATCGTCGTCAAAGTCCTTGTGGTCTAAAATTTTTCCATTCTCCAGTTGATCAGCATCTATCGAAACATCCGCGATATTGCTTTGCAATTCTAATTGCTGATGGGAACGGGGAGCATCATTCTGAGCCATCGTAACAAACCGCTTGACCCTCAGTCAAACCTACCCGAACTTGTGCAACTTAAATATTCTTGGCTCGTGAGCGGCAGTGGTCTCGGTTCTGAAAATCTCCCAAGCACAATTCTAGGGCGCTCTTCGAAAGCAAAAGCAGAGCAAAGAACAAGTGGAACTCCTTACTTAAGACGGGGGCGGGACACGGATATTTATAGGTGTATTCCAGTAGAAATATGTTAATTACACCAAGGCATGCCAAAGTTTGGCCGGAGAACTGACAGTCACCATAGACACGCACATTGATTCTTGTTGGTGACTTATCACCAACAAGTCACTGTCACAACTCCATAAATGGAGTCACTAACAAGTCACTGTCACAACTCCATAATGGACATACGGTACTCTTGTTTGTTTCTGTAACTTACATGGTCATGTTGCTCCCACAACTCCGTAAACCGTGACACCTGTCACATGTGAAAGAATTCGAAAACGCGAGGTGACGTCAAAGGATAAACAGTGAATAACAAGTTATGAATGGAGTAGTGTAAAATGCCACGTTTTTATCATTTCTTTGTAAAATGCCATATACGCTTTTTTTTTCTTCCTCTTTGTATTTCAATAATTCTGTAATAAAAATTTTGGCTATTTTATCCAAACATAAATTAGATCAATACCAATCTGTTGATGATTGTTTGATACATAAATGAGATCAACACATCCATTAATTATTATTGTTTGTTTATATTTAATTAGATAATTAGATCAATACCAATCTGTTGATGATTGTTTGTATTTACATTCGACTATCCGTACTAAAAACTTTACAATATTTTGGGACTCACATGTTTTATGGCTCCATTGGTTCACAGATAATTACGCATGCATCACCGAAGGTGCATAATACGCAATTGGTATGTCACTGTGCCTTCAAGTCGCATCGGGTGTTTTTGGTAGAAACGACTGACGCGCCCGACAAGCTACAGAAGCCGCCGCGTTCATCGCACAGAACTTCTACGAAGGTTCAAGGTTAAAAAAGACCAAAATTAAACCCTACACAGGGCCGAGAGAGGCAATTTGACCCATACAAAATCAACATCTAACAAGTCTAAAACCAGATGCTAGCCCACCTTACCTTACTAAAAAACAACATAAATTGATACATTATCCATAGACATAAAAAACAAGTGATGGGATCAAAGTCACAGCTTGTCACTATAATGAGAGTCACTGGATCAATTGTGAGTCTAGGGGATGCCAAGATGATGATGCTCGATACTTGCCAATCTGTGATTCATTCTATCCAATCAGCGCTCATAATATTTCATGTGCCTATGCATGTGGTCCATAGATTGCATCAAATGAATCTCTAACTTCTAGCAATCTAATATAATGCACCCCAATAAGAACTTCATTTACCAATACAAATTGTTTGTCTGCATGTACTAATTAACTCTTCCTCGTGTGTGTCTCCTGTCAAGGATCCACCCTGTCCATTCTTCCATCACCTCATAATTTGATAAGGGAGTTTTTTAAGAATAAGCTTCCCCTTCTATCCAAGCCATCTCCTCCTGTACTTGAACCATGATGTGGTCCCTAGATCTTGTTACAAATCCTTCTATACAATGATGTAAGTAAGAATTCTCCTTATGTCCCCATTCCTCATTATAAGTGACTCCTCTCCTCAAACGACCTATTTGTCTAGGCATGGTGTTGTTGGACATAGTTAATTGAGTTGCAAGAGATAGTCTGCATTGGACATGCAAGGGCTTCCTCACTATAAGTTGTTCCTCCTTGGCCAAGCCAGAGCACAATTGAAAACTAATGAGTTGACCACCTCTTCAGAAACCCAACCTCACTATATTATAATTCCACCTATTACTAGTGCTTTGGATGTCGCTGATATTCAACCCACACCACTTCCAAACTAACCAAAGGGATTTTATCTTAGGGGTCCAAACCTGCAACAACACAACCCTTTCACCCCATGCTAAAAAATAGGGTTTTGGGAGCCCTCTCAAGCCCATATAGTTCCCCTCTCTCTTATACCTCCACCACTCTAAACACCCAGTCCAAAGTCGACTACTTGGGACTGGAGAGAAATTGGGATAATTGTCACAAGAACATCATCATTCCAAAACATAGGAGCCCCATTGATTTCCAAGGCAAAGATCACTGAGTCTTGGGACTAGAGAGAAATTGGGATAATTGTCACAAGAACATCATCATTCCAAAACATAGGAGCCCCATTGATTTCCAAGGCAAAGATGACTGAGTACCCTCCAACATTAATCACCCCTCTTCAAATTAACCCATCATCAAGGTTCTATGAGAATCCCCCAACCCTTTTTTTCCCAAACTAGTATGAGAAAGATAAATAAATACACATACACAAACACCAACAAAATCAAAATAATAGATAGCAAATTGCCCCTAATTTCTTTCAAATTAGACAAATAGTAAGCAAAACTAGAAGAAAGATACTAGGTGGACTAATATCTATTACCTAGAAGAAAATTTGGGGCTTTCCTCCTTCGTTGCCTCTCAATGCCAACAAAAATTAGAATGAATTATGCCTTCTTTGAGTGCAGATTTGGAAACCCGCTCTTCAAGCTTGTGAACACCCATCCACCAATGTCGATAGGTCCATAAATTACAGACACTTACCCATCAACCAAAAAAATCGACCACAACTTTTCCATCCACTAGGAGCGAAATCTAAAATCTTTGTAATTTCCTACATGATTACATTCTCCTCTACCATTAACATTCTCATACCAAGCCTTTGTCAACAGGTCTCGAATCCTTAAACCTGCATTCTCTCAAACACTATGGGATATCAATTCTCACAAGAAAATTAAACTATCCATGCAACTCATTATGGCCACCCCTTCACTCACACATGCAACACTTCTTCCTATAGGTCCTTGTTGTCCTTGCAAGGGAGTATACTCGACGGGCATTATAACTTGCACTTGATTACTTACACCTACCAGGGACACGATGCTACATTCATTGACCTATTGGTTAGGTGGGGCGATGGCGCCTCCCACGCTAACTCCTCTCTTCCCCACACATCCTCCACCCCCCTCCCCATATTCGTCACCCCATCCAAGGAAGGACAACAAAAAAATTAAAAATTATATAATTATATAATTAAATGCATAAAAATTATTTAGTTTTATGTAAATTTAAATGATTTTATTAAAAAATACATAATTCTAGTATACAAACAATTTAATTTAAAATATTGTACAAGAAAAATAATGTGAAAAAATATGCATCTAACATTGTTTGACATATAATATTTTGTTATGAATATATACATAAATTAAATGGTGGTAAATTTCGATAGGCATTAATCCATAATAAGTATTGAAACACTTATTTCATCATACATCTCAAGTTGCTAAAAAAGAAAAAAAATACCCAACTAAATTAATTTTATTTAAATAATGTTATTATTATTAATGATAAAAAGAATTATAATAAGGTTAAACATATATACAATTTAAAAAAAATGTGTAATAAGATCCTTAACCATGAAGATTCATCCACCTTCTCATAAATATTAATTTTTTAAAAATCATAAAATTAACTAAATTATAACTTTATTTAAAATTATTTAAGAATAAAATGAACATTGCAAAGATAAGAACTTATTCTCATGAGATTTGGAGTGAAACCGAGTGTCGGTATATCTATTCCTAAAGCACCTTGGGACAAAAGAATCTTCCCCATTTGCGATACTAAAAGAGTTGAAGATGAAAAACACTTTCTCTTGGATTTCCCCACCCTTACCCACATTTGTTCTCTTTTTCAAAGGATTTTCCACACTACCAACCTTCTTGACTTGTTAAGTCAATACAACTACAGTGATCTTGGAAAGCTTCTCTCCGTTCTTTTTCGCGATAGAAATAAAATTTTGAAGAGTGTTAGCTAATTACTTACTATCTTGATGTCTAATAAACCATATTGGTTTTAATGGATGTTAACCATCATTAACTTATTATTAATGATAAAAATAATTAATATATAAGCTAAACATATATAATTTAAAAAAACATTTAATAAAATTCTTAATCATGGAGATTCATCCTCACTTTATCATAAAGATTATTTATGTGTAAATAGGCTTTGCTATAATACCATGGCTTATTAATACCTCATCCCCAAAAAAAGATAACTCATTTCATATCCACACTTGTTCATATAACATTATTTTAGTTAATGATTCGTTTACTTGGTTTGACCAATGGGGGATTTGAACCATTATTTTATGGTTTGACCCATGGTAGATTTGAATCTTTAATCTCATAGTTTACATTATACTTCATAACACAACAATCATCATTGAGCTCCACCGTAGGCTTTTAATTAAAAGGGCAAAAAAAAATAACTATTTTAGAAAAAAAATTGACATTTTATTTGTGTATACTAATAAAAATGTTCTATCTAAAATGTTCTATGGACATTAAATTTATACCATCGCATTCCTTATAATAATTATTGATAATTAAATAAAAAAAATAAAAAATAAATATGCATATCAAAAATAATAATTTACTAGAAATAATATATATAGATATATTATATATATAAAGTTTAATTTCATTATAATATATATAAAACAATAAGTAGTAAAATAACAAAGATAAATTTATTAATAAATTATATATTGACAATGAAAATAGATTCAACTTATTTATGAATAATAATTTTAATCAATTTCTATTTTTAATAAAATATTTAAATACATGATCTTTATTTGACGCGCACAATACCTTGTTAGAAATATCTATCCGAGGACTACAACTTTTGAGTGGAAAACATGGGTCATAGGCCAATGTTTGCCTCAATTTTCCCTAAGAGTAATCAGTTCCCCATCACCTTGCCATACTTCCAATCCAAGGAAGTAGTGCATGAGACCCATGTCTATCTCGAACTCACTTACAAGGTCGGCCTCGCTTGATGTAATCAATTTCTCATCATGAGTCAAGAATAATTCATCAACATATAAAACAATAATCAACAATTTACCTTCAACAGAAATATGATAGAGGTTTGCATCCGCTTCACTTTTGGTGAAGCCCAAACCGATGAGATAGTTATCAATCCTGGTGTACCAAGCACAGGGTTCTTTCCTGAGACCATACAATGCTCGCTTGAGTCTGCACACATGAGACTCTCGATCAAAATTCGTGAAGCCTTCTAGTTTCTCAACATACACCTCCTCCTTAATAACTCCATTAAGGAATGTAGTTTTCACATCCATCTGGTGGATCTTCCACCCCATCTGTGCAGCCAAAGAAAGGATTGATCTGATGGATGAGTACCTTGCTATAGGAGCAAAGGTCTCCTCATAGTCAATCCCCTCCACCTGAGAGTACCTTTGGCCACAAATATGGACTTGTACTTTTCTATGATTCTGTCTGCTACCTGCTGTAGCTTAAAGATCCATCTCAAACCCACAATTGATTTGTTTGTTGGTCTTGGGACCACTTCCCAAACACTGTTCTTCAAAATGGATTCATACTCCTTCCCCATTGCATCAACCCATATTGGTTGTTATAATTCTTCCTTGAAAGAGGATGGCTCAATCTCTACTAGCTCAATCATTAGAGCCATGTAGCCAATGTACCAATCTAGTGACCTTCTCTACCTACGTTGATTTAAAGGAGCACCCACATTCCCCCTCGTATCTTGCACAAGTCTCTCATCTTCTCTGGTTCTCTTCCTTCCTTCTCTTGATTATTCTTCTTGAATGGTTGTCTCCACTCTCTGCTCCTCAACTTGTGGTTGTTCCACAACATCCCGAGGCTCCTCCTTTGGAACCAAAAGCTCCTCCTCTGGTGTGATCTGAAGATCCGTCTCAAGAGAGCACCACATGGTCTTGTCTTCATCAAATTTAACATCCCATCGCACAATTTTCATTCTGAGGGATGGAAAATTCACACAATATTTGTGGGGAGTTTATGTGTAACCCACAAATCCTCCAAACTCTTTTGTGGACTCTAACTTCTCCCTTCACTCCTTGGAGACATGGCAATAAATAGAGGCTCCAAATATCTTGAAGAGTGAAACATCTGGTTTCCTCCCCGAGAAAGCCTCCTCTAGTGTGACCATGCCAAGAATTCGATGAGGACTCATGTTCTACAAATATACCTCTATGTTTCATTCTTCAACCCACAAGTGCAGAGGTAGGGTTTGGTCATGCAACATCGCCTGTGCTGCTCCCACAATTCTTCGATTCTTTCTCTCCACCACCCCATTCTGTTGTGGCTTGTGGGTTGTGGGTGATGTCGACTCTCATCGAATGCCTTCTTTTGCATAGAAAATTTTACAGTGATTCGACATGTACTCACCTCCATTATTGCTTGTGAGAGCCTTCGCCTTCTTGCTTGTTTCTTTCTCCACCAATGCCTTGAACTCCAAGAACTTGGAGAAAGTCTCATCCTTCTTCGACATGAAGAAGATCCAACACTTCCCTGAATAGTTATCAATAAATATAGCAAAATATGTGTGCCTGGTAGTGGAGGCTATCGAGAAAGGCCCAAAAACATCATAGTGGATTCTTTCAAGGACTACATGTGCTTTGTTGTCTTGATCATAGAAAGTGGCTTTTGTGTACTTATGATACAAACATAAACAGGAACGCAACAAATTAAAGATATAACCATAAATACAGAGGTGTAGCAAAAATAATAGTTCATCTCATTAATATCAAATATTGAAATATGCTTACAAACAGAATGGAAATAAGACTAGCTTGGGCAATAGTAGCTTATTTCTAAGAAGAGATGTGGCTGCTACATGCCTCTAAACGGTGTTACAATGAGGCTTGAAGGCCTATTTATTATTGAGAAATAATAGAAAGCCCTAAATATCCAAAAACCTAACCCTAGGAGATGAAGCGCCAAAATTATGGGCCCCATTTCGGTAAATTGGTACATCAACTTCCTGGGGTCATAACTTTGGCATATGATCTTCATTTGACATGAACAATACCTCAATACTTCATTAGAAAGATCTATCTGAGGACTACAACTTTTGAGTGGAAAACATGGTGCATAGTCTCATGTTTGCCTCGGTTTTCCCAAAAAAATGTTGTTTAGGGCCTCAAAACAATTCCGGAAGTTTAGGACCCGAAAAATTTCTAGAAATAGTAAACTATGCTACAATTACGGAAAATGAAAAACTAAAAGAGACAGTGGTGGGGTTCTAAGTGGAATAGGCGGGTGGACACCAACATCCACTTGGATCAGTCCTCCCTCTTAGGACACAATGGTTGAAATCCTAAACCCACTTGAAAGGGACTGCTACCGGTCGAGCTATGAAGAGCTCTATTATAAGATCCTAGGTTCATGGATGCTTGAACTGATAGTGCAAGGGTACCCCTGTGGGTGAGGAGAAGATGTCCTTGTATTCTTCCACGACTGTATCCACCTGCTTCTGTTGCATGGAGGAACCCTTCTCAGGGGCCATGGATGTAGCTACGACTTTCCCCTTACTTTGGGAATGAATCAAAAAGAAAAAAAAAAGAAACTCCCATTCTGGGAGATGATCTTACTACTTTGCTTAGAAGAGATCAAATAGATGGTGGTATTCAAGGCTACCTCCGGTAGCTTGTATAACATATTACTGAAAGAAATAATAACAAAGTGAGGTCTAGACTCATATACACTATGTCGCTTCCATAAGTATGTTTTTCATAATAATACATCACAAACTTCAAGAGGATAAACATCACACAATACATCATCCGTGAAGGGCCTGATGCTGTAGGGAAGGCAACACTGTTGGCTGACTCAAAGATATCATCCATGGTAAAGCCACCTGATGTTGTACAACTACGGGTGTGGTGTGGTCGGTAGGCCCAAAAGCTTCACAACCTCTGTTTAAATGAGGTTCTTTTGGATCCCACTATCGACAATGAATTGCAGTGACAAACCCTTCACCAACATCTATGAGTGGAAGAGATGCTGCCTTCCTCTGGATCTTCAGGCTCAATCTTCTGGATCTTGGTGGTGGCCACAATGGCACTGGGCTCTACATCAATGATCTACTTCCCTTTATCATTCCCCGTGTTGAGTTCTGACTGAGAGTTGAAACATGCATCTGACTCGAAAGTCTTCAACTCAGCGATGAGTGACGTCTTAGCTTGACACTCACTTGTGTTGTGAGTGGAACTCTTATGGAACTCACACCACTTTACCGTGTCCTTCTTTGTCTTCATGGTGTTTTTCTTTTCTTGCAAATTCAACGGGTTATCCTGGGCCGCCTCGACTTGCATTTTCCCTTTGCTTTGTGGTTTGGGGGTGCCTTTACCTTGCTTCAGATTCGCAGATCCAAATTCTTTTTCTTTTTAACTTTTGCTCAATCTTGACAATGTATCAGTATGTCGTGCCAAGCGAAGAGATGTCCAAGAACTCCATCTCACCCTAGATGTACCTGTGTAGGAAGTTGTGGTATTTGAGTACCAAATTTTTCTCAGAATCCTTGATATCCAACTTCATGCAAAGGGTATGAAAAACATTGGTAAATTCCAAAACGTCTTGGTCACTTCCATGCCGCAAAAGGGTCCACTTTTTATTTATCCTCATAGCTCTCTAAAGGGTAGTACTTCTCCTTGATGGCATCCTGGAACGAAATCCAAGTGGGTGCGGACGATAATAGCGAGGGTGTACTTCCCTCCTTCTCACAGTAGGTTTCCCACTAGTCCTTGATGTGGGGCAGCTTTGAGAAGTGCAAAAGTAATCTTTTCCCGATTGGAAAAATAATGAACACAAAAATATCCTTCTTTATATTTAACCATTTATCTATGACGTTTTCATCTATCCAACCCTCGTATATCCCCCTCGTCTTTCTTCTCTTTCGCCATGGGAGGGCTTCAGGATTTGCAAGGCTGGTCTTGTAAAGGTTCAACCTATTCAAGCCCTAAGTCCTTATATCCCGACCTTTTTGGGGACATTCAAAGAAAAAAAGAGAAAGAGTAGACCGTGTTGATACCACTGATCCAAACTTAAACAAGAATGCAACAAATTATAGATATAACCATAAATACAAAGGTGGAGTATAAATAATACTTCATTTCATTAATATCAAACACTGAAATATGCTTACAACCATAATGGAAATAGACCTTGCTCAAGCAATGGTATCTTATCTCTGAGAAGAGATATCGCGGATGCATGCCTCTGAAATGTGTTATAATGAGGATCGAAGGCCTATTTATTATTGAGAAATAATGGAAAGCCCTAAACATCCAAAAACCTAACCCTAGGAGATGAAGCGCCAAAACGATGGGCCTCGTTTGGGTAAATTGGTACATCAACTTCCCAGGCTCGTAACTTTTTCATACGATCTCCGTTTGATGCACACAATACCTCGTTAGAAATATCTATCTGAGGACTACAACTTTCTAATGGAAAAAATCGGTCAATAACCAATGTTTGCCTGGTTTTTCCCCAAAAATCGTAGTTTAGGGCCTCAAAACAGCTTCAGAGGTTTAGGACTCGAAAAACTACCAGAGATAGTGAATTGTGCTACAATTAAGGAAATTGAAAAACTGAAAGAGGCAGTGGTGGGGTTCCAAGTAGAATAGGCAGGTGGCCACCAAAATCTACCTAAATCAACTTCCCTAAGGTACACCCTTCACATGTGTCTTGTTTCTTTTGTGCTCTTTAGGGAGGCCTATGGTAATCTGCAACATGATATTCAAAGTGCCATGATGCAAATGGCTAAGTATTCTATGAAAAAGTTCGTCAACATCGTGGCTTTTCACCTTCTTTGCTTTTGTGCTCAATGCAACACAATCCTATACATCTAGCTTGTAGAGGTTTTCACATGAAACTTGATTTGCTTCACCTATTCCACGTTATGTGTCTCAAGAATGCCTTTCCTTTACTGAAGATCACATCATAGCCACGATCTTCTAAAATTGCAATGGAGACAAGATTTATCTTTTGACCTGGAACACACATCACATCCTTGAGCCTAAGAGGGGAGCCTGACTCCCTCTAAAAGGTGACTATACCAATATCGGTCACGATGTACCTTCCATAATCTCTCATCTCGATGTACATCTATTTTGGAAATAATACTGAGAGGGGGGGTGAACCAGTATTTGAAATTCAATAACTTTGCAATTCCTAAACATATTTATATATGCTACTTCAGTGAAGAGAACTTGCGTGTGTATGCAACTGTGATTAAGGAAACCAGCGTATACCTAGAGAACTTATGATTTAGTTAGTTTATCATCTGTTGATCTTTAATTAGTGCATTAGTATCTTATTATACAATAACTATGTGCAGTAATAAGATAATAAACCATCACACATAAACAACACACATGAACACCAAGATTTAAGGTGGAAACCTAATCTTCTTTTAGTATAAAGAAAATTTGTTTACAATCTTGTACTGGTGCAGGCTCGTACTAGTACACAGGCACCCACCTGCAGAAGGCTATAACCTTCTCTCATTTTCCAGCTTCTACTAGAAGGGAGCTACAACCCCCTAGATCTTGCAATAGCTGATGTGTTTACTAGTACGTAGGCATCGGCCTAGACAAGGCTACAACCTTCTCTCTTCCTCCAGGGACCACGTTTCATTAATTTTCATATTAGATGATCCTAATGCACAAAAATACAATATGAAGGCCTCATTTCATCAAATTTTCATACTAGACCCATCAGAAACTTTGAAACTCAAACTACATCAACCAACAATCAGTTAATTTGAACAATCAGATCATTGTCACCAGAACACTGTGTTGAACCCAGAAACCTGCATCATCATTCAGAGCCAACTGCAACCTCAAAAATCATACATCAGAATGCATACACTACTTTACTGAACCCAACCTTCATGTATACGCTACTTCCTTTAACAAAACCTGCGTATAACTTCAAAACTATTGAATCATAACAACTTCTTAATCAGATCTGTACCAACCAATGATATTCTGAACATCAACTGTCAATTTGCAGAGATCTAGATAGTCAGCATCAAAGATAACTCTTCTCACTTAATCAATCAATCAATCAGACACAAACTTCTTATGCATTTAGTTTTACATTCATATCTAAGAAGACTTCATTGATAGACGCAGTAAAACAACAACAGTGATCAGATAGATCAGTCATTTCTAAACAATAGGCTTTTCCTTTACATACGCTACTTGGAAGATTCGAACCTTCACATACACGCAGCTTTACCAAGGCAAACCAGCATATAGATCTCTAAATATTAACTCACAACTTCGCTACTATTCCAGACTTTAGGCATAACCAGATCATGCCATTTAAAGAATAAAACATATGTAAGCAATCAAATCTAGCCCAACTAATATCAGATCATTCAATGATAAGTCATTTCAGGTCTCATGATCCTAATCCAACATTGAATTCAAGGTGCAAAAAATATTTTAGATTATATCATAATCATAGCCCCTGCAACATCAAATATATGTCAGATGGAAGTATTCCTGAGAAACCCTTTCACTTGCACACTTGGCCCTTTGACCTTCTCCTCCTTATATATTTTTGACCTTCCTCAATACCTTGGACCAAAACCACACTTAGGACCTGTGGTATTCTTGGACGGGATCAAATAGTCGTTACTCCACTCAATATTGTGGGAAAATACCATGGTATTGACCCTTGGTATCCTTTACTCTTGAATTTCCTTCATTTTCCAACCCATACGGGCTTTTCCTCTTGTGAAAGTGCATGCATACATATACACTCTTTTTGTTATGTGAACCTGCGTGTATATGTTGTTTTTACAAGGTGAACCTGTGTATACAGCTTAAACTATTTGAAAACATCATTTTCCTTCAACTTCTTGATTTTGATTAGTAGACCTTTGTTCCAACTTCTTGTCCTACTGTACTAATGCCCTCCTACCACTAAATTGACTTGTTACACTATGATTTTCCTTTTATAGAATTTGAGCGGACCTATGAGTGAGTTGCCATCAAGGACAACACCTGTATCAAAATGCCAACAATCTATAGATCCTTCTCTTCCAAATCACTGAAAAAATATCTATTTCCCCATCATATGGAACAAGGCATCATTGTCGAGATACCACACACTTCCCATCATTGTGTTGTCCATGCATTCAATGAGAGTAAAATCAAGCTCAAACTGTGAAGCCAAAGCTTCACCCATTGCTCCTCTCGCGGTCTTCTTCCTTGCCTTCTTGTGTGGAAATTTGGTGTTATAGTGCCTAAATTTGTGACAGTGAAAGCACTTGATTATGGACAAGTCTTTCTTCTTGCCCACTTAACTAGATTATGATTTTTATTGGGATTTATTCCCTTTCCCTTTGTTTTCCTTTCCATCCAAGGCATAATTCTCGTCATCATTTCCCTTGGATGAAGTCCCAACTTTGGTATTCCACTTTATTTCCTCCTATACCAAATCAGACCATAGGAATTCCCAATTTGGTAGTTTCTCCCTCCCATTCATTGAATCTTGGTAGTTGTGCCAACTCCTAGGAGGGCCTAGAAGGGCTAGGCTCACCAAATAATCCTCTACTACAGTAACCCCAACTTGACCAATTTTATCACAACATTGTGTGAACCTGCTCAAATACTATGGAATGGTCTCATTCCTTTACATCCTGATATTTCGAAGTTTGTCCTTGAGAGCCAATTTCCCGTGGTCTCTATTATTCCAGAACACTGTTGGGCCTTAGTTTTGGTCTTATTTTGCTCTAAGGAACTTACTAATCCATCTATTTATCATCCATTTTCACTTCATTCATTCCATTTTGATGTATATTTGATATCCATTCAGGTATTTAATTTTAATTTGTCAATTTCTAAAGTTTTTATGAAAGTTTGATTTTAAGTGCAAATTTGGCAGATTCAGAAATTCCCGTAATAGCTCTATGGTTGATGTGGTTGCAGGACACTTGGGCATGAATTTAATGCATGGAAGGAAATCTTGGGAACTAGGACTAAGCCAGCTATGCTTAGTTCGAACAGAACAAGCTTTATTAGGCCCATTTGGTGCTAGTCAATCATGACTAGTCATTCAGAAATCCCATAGAAAGAGGGCAGTTTTGAGATTCTATGGGATTGGTCATATTTCTTGGGATGGGAGTAGTTAATTCGACTTGGATATATGGATTATAGTATATGGGTTTGTTAGAGTGAATATAGATCAGTTTGTCTCATGAGACTTCTTATTTAAGAGCCACAACTTTGATGGCTTATGTATTGACTTATTATACTTTTATGTTGTGACACTTTTGGGATTGAGGAGTTAATTTGAAGACTTGTGATATTATTATTTTGTTGCTCAATGATATGGATGTGTAATTGATTTGAGCTTCTGATATCACTTCTCAAGTGTGCAAGGCAAGGGTGGAGGGCCCCCACTCCAAGCTAAGTACACTTCCTTGTTAACTAGTTTTATTTCTTGTAATCTGTTTATTGTAGAACTGGTTTTTCAAAGCTTTACTTCATATTGATTTATGGTTCATGCATGGTGATTGATTGCATTAGTTATTAGCTTATTCATCACTTTATTAAGTTGAAGAAAAACAAGTGTTCAAGTTGAGCATTCCTTCTACTAAAATGGTGAATTAAAACTAGTTTCTTTTACTTACATGCAAGTAGTTTCTTATTGTGATTTTGGTATTGAGATGAATGAACTATGATGAAATACCTTATGTGTCTCTTAAGTTAAGAGCTTCTTTCATTCACAATTTATCCATCTTAAGTTCTTGGTTTTAATCTCTGATTCATTAAGTGGTAGTTGAGGCAAAGGTGGACTTCTTGAGTCAAGAACCATTTCAATATTTTTCCTCTGCTTTAAACTAATTGAATTAGAGTTGTAGGATGTATTGCTTTAAGATTTTGAATAACTTATCTTTCAAGGTTTGATTATATCTGATCTTCACATATGGTGAACTTGCCTCAAAGCATAAACAACCCGGATTGATAAGAAATAATTGTGTTAATTTAGGTAAACAAATTAGCTCAACAAACACATCTGTCAACACTTTCCACATTTCGTAGAGAGTCTATTTTTATAGATATTTGAGACAATATGGTCTTCTACTCCCTCTAATATGATCCTCCTTGCCTTGGCTACACACTTCTTCCATTTTGCTAGATTATTTGCATCAGATGTTGTTGGTTTTAGAATAGCATTATCAATGAATTCCTTCAACCCATTATCCTTCAGTACTGCCTCCATGCGGTCCTTCCATGCAACATAATTTCAGCTTCCCTCAAGGGAATACTCGAGCTGTAGTCCATTGAAGCCATCTTCTCAGTTCATAAGAAAACCTCCAACCCTAATTTGCAAATTTGAACCTTCTGCAATTAAAAATTCAAATATCTGCTCTACAATGATTCCAACTCTGATACCATGTAGAAATTAATGTGTAGATTCAATACTTCTAATGAAATCTGCTAAATCACAAGACTTGAAGCTACTCTACTGATCCACAAAAGTTAATTCACCATCTAAAACAACAATCATAGACATGAAAAAGGAAACATCACACATGCACAAAAATTTATCTAGGGGAAATAAACTACTCAAAACCCCTTACTACCTATATTTCATTAATCAAAAAATAGAGAAGAAATGCATATGCTTGCTCAAGATTGAGCACACCTTGTAAGTGTATAGTTTATCCTTCTTCCTGACTGACTAACTATGGCCAATACTTAGCCAATTTTCAAGCCCTCGAAGGTCCTATTTCCCTGTGTTGTTGTTCCCTTGGTAAATTTCCCCTATTTTTAGGAATTTCACACCATTGAATTACGCAATTGCCTTAAGTATTCCTGACACTTCATACACCACTTGTACACATTGGAATATGCTACAACTGATAGTACACTTCCTTGGAATCTCCATCTCAACTAGGTAAATCGAATTCTCTACATGCAATAATTATTTTGGGCTGATTGATGAGTTAATTGGTTGATCACTGAGTATGGTTGAAGTTCCACTTTCGCAACTTGACCTCCACTAGTTTTTCTGATAGTTAGAACTAGTTAAACTAACAATAACTCAAATTAACTGAAATAGATTGCTACAAATTAGCAATCAAACATGATAAAATGAACTCAATCTTCCCCAACTTGAATTATACGAGTTAAATGAGTGACAAGTGCCATGTCACCTCATTTAACTACCTCCAAGTATTCTGCTGAAATAGAAATTTTAATTTTAATCTAGTTTGACCAAGGCTAAGTCAAAACTAGATTTTTTTGCTGCATTTTTAGCATGAATTGTTATAATGCAAGATTCAATATGTTAGGACTATATGGGAGCTACTGTATTTCTTTCTACATCTATTCCCTCTGATTTTTTAAATGTAACTGAGAAAAACCAGTGCTTACGATGATATTGATCTTCAATTATTGGCTTGATGGTGGAATATCTGCTTCTTCTTTCTCAAATTTCTTCCATAGTGGGAAATCTAGAAACTCACATTTCTTTCAACTTTTTCAATAGGACATTTATTCTCAACTCCACCTCTCAATTTACATGTAACACTTTGATTTTTTCATTTTTTTCATCAGGACTTTGCATCTCTATTTATAGGTAGCAGTCTACATTATATCAACACCAATGACCACAATTCCTTTGACATCAATGGCAATTCTTGTTCAACATAAGCTATATACGTCATCATGTTGGAGCTAATAAGAATATATTGGTCAACATTGACCTACACCAATGACCATAATTGCTTTGACATCAATGACAAAACCTTTACAACATAAAACCCCTTTTCCACATTACAACATGTTTTTGTAAGAAAAAATCACAGTGTTTTAGAAAAAGCCATAATGACTAGTAAGCCATGCAAAATCACAAGCCCAACTACATTTTTGGAGTGCTAATATGTATATATGAATGAGGATAATAACCTCCTTTGTGATATTTATCAACATGATATTCTATTAGTTCATGATCCCTTTTGGAATCCTCATCATTTTATGGCAGATGTACAGTTGAGAGCATTTGTGCCCTACCTTAGTAAACATGTTGCTTTGGCATTAGCTAAAGAAATTACACAAAATATTTTTTCCAATAATCTTTGGGTTAGGAGAGATTACCACATGCCCTTATAGGTCCTTAACATTTACTAACAATGGACTTTCTCTCTCCACCATGCAAAATTCATAGCTAAGACTAAAAAGGAAACTATCACACATTATAGGAAACATATTGAGATAATGGAGAAATCAACCATGTAAGGATGTGCAAGAAGGTGGAAAAAATTTAGGGAAGGAATCCAAAGGAAAGAACATTTCAATCTCAAAAAATATGAAGATATCATTAGAAAGAATGCACAAATACATTAAATGCATGGATAACTATGGAAACAATTGGATTGGGTTTAAATTTCATTATCAGATAATCTAGTTTCTAGCCAAAGGATACAGGGAGGATTATAAGTTCACCAAAAGGGAAATCCAAGAAAGAGGAGGATAATTTCACGTGGATGAGTCAGGATAGGTTGATTACAACCTTAGTAACCTCCATGGGATCATTACCTTCTTAGATTTAAACTGACTATTGGTTGCATGAGGACATGCAATGAGTTTAGTTGGAGAAAGATAATAGGTGCCCAAATTGACATATTTGCAGTTCCCATCTACTACATTTTTTCCGACCATTTTCCAACTTTCCATCCTTTCTTATTACCTTTTCCAATCATATTCATACAATTTTGGTCAAGGTATGAATATCCTTGTATGTTCCCTTTTAAAGCTTATTCTTATGCATTTTTTTGGAAAGTCTATCCTTTCTATTCTAACAATGGCATATAGTATAGAATATTGCACAACTACTGCTTAGCATAGGTGTCTCAATAGTGGGTGCAACTCCCTGTAGGCACTACAACTCCTTATAGGTATTGTAGCTCTCTCTGCTTAAACAAATTTTAGTTGCTGCAACTCCAAGATTTAACCATAATTGCTATGACTCTTCATTTATGTTGTAACTACAAGATGCAACTACAAAGATTTGCAACTCCATATCACTATCACTATTGTTGCAACTCTGATGTTGTGATTCCTTTTGTTGTGACTTGCGTTGACCCTAATATTGCTATTGCAAATTATACTGCCCATGCTAGTGTTGTGTTCTTGCAACTCCTTATTTTTCTTATTGTTGCAGCTCTGGCGATAATATTGCAACTTTATGGCTATTGTGCCAGCTCGATAGTCAAACAACCACTTGTGATTTTTGGACCAATCAAACATGCAATGAATGTTTTTTCACACAGGTAGATGACATGAACAATTAGCTAACCTAGAAAATAGGATGACTCATCCACCACCTATCACACAACTAAATCAAGATTTTTCCCATTTTTTAAGAAAAGCAATGTAACAAGATGAATGATGTTAATCTCATGGTTTTTTGTCCTCTTATTTGAATTATTTAGATAGAAAACATGTTTTATAAAACCTTTTACTCTCCCTAAGCTAGAAAACTAGTAACTAAGGAGAAACTGAGAATTGTGAGAGAAGAATAAGTTATTGTATCATCTAGGTGGATATTGGTGGCCACCAGCCTAATCCACTTGGACCCCTAACACCGTCTATTTTAGTTTTTCGGTTTCCTTCATTGTAGCACAATTTACTATTTTTGGTTGTTTTTTGGAACTTGAACTTCCAGAGTCATTTTGAGGCCCTAAACAATGTTTTTAGGGAAAACAGAAAGACTGAAAACATCCCAAACTAGCTTGTTAGTTTGTTTTCGTTCTTCTCTTTGAGATCTTCGAAACAAGGTATTATGATAGCCAAACTGGGATCGTATGCCAAAGTTACAACCCCAGGAATTTGATGTACCAATTTACCCAAACGGGACCCACAGTTTTGGCGCTTCATCTCCTAGGGTTAAGTTTTTGGATGTTTAGGGTTTTCTATTATGTATCAATAATAAATAGGCCTTTGAGCATCATTGTAACACATGGGAGAGGAGCTCAGAGCCATGTAGCCACCACATCTCTTCTCAGAAATAAGCGACCATTACCCGAGCTAGTCTCATTTCCATTCTGTTTGTAAGCATATCTCATTATTTGATATTAATGAAAGGAAGTGTTATTTATGCTGCATATCTGTATTTATGGTTATATATGTAATTTGTTGTATTCTTGTTTAAATTCAGATCATTGTACTTTCCACATTTCTCATAATTTAATTTCCTTTTCACTCTAGTTCAAGTAATGGTGTGTTGATAATTCAAATTTTGTTTTTTTTCTCACTAGAGTCTCATATAAGAAGATAAGCCCCCCTCCTTAGCTAGGTATTGTTTGTATCCATACCAAAAATATATTTATAATTTTTGTTTCTAGTTATTTCTACATTTAGTCTATTTTTCATATTGCTGCAACTCTGGTAAATTGTATTGTTGCAATTGAATTATTGGTTTATTCCTACAACTCAAGTGTTAATTTTATCTTTGTTTAGTCACTAGTTGGTTTCGTGAATGATTTTTAACAACTTGTGAGGTGGGGTTGTGATTGCAACTCATGTTGCTGCAACTCTATTGTAGTACTAAAATGTACTTTATTTCCAAAATCATAATAAATTTGTTTTCCTAAACAATTTAGATTGATTATTTTATCAAGAATTTAGCTTATGGTTTCCTTTTCTTTACAATAATTTGTGATTTAATGGTTTGTGATTGAATTCATTTCATTGCATATGCAATTGCATGTTAGTTACAACAACCAAGATCATTTTAATACTTGAGAAAGTCACCTTTAGATGTGTGTGATTTACTTTCTTACAACATTGATTAGAAAATGTCCCTTTACATTCCTACAATTGTGGATTAGATTGAAGATGTGATTTAGATTACCTAGTGACTTGTAAAAGTATCTTTATGATCGTGAATTATGACAATTATTTAGTTACTACAACTTCAGACACATACACGATTGTACTAGCATATAAGGTGCATGATAGTTAGCAAGTTCCCTACAAACCCTGAGTTGATAATTAAATTAACAATATTTTAGTTATATATCTAAGTAATTACAAATGTAATTAAAAGGGCCATCAAATGTTCTGGGTTGGACAACTTCACTTAATTTCGTAGACGGTTGCGTAGATCCCCTGGATACTTGAGGAGAATGTCTAAGTTATTAGGAGAGATACCCAACATTGTTGCTAGCTTCTTGAATTTTATGATGTATTGTTGTACACACTACCCCTATTTCTACCTGAAGTATTGCCAATGGATGCATTGTTTCTCTATATAACTGATATGGTAAAATTGAGACTTTATGAGAGTTTTGAAATCCCTCCACTTAGTTACAGGCGGATCCCCCTCTAGCCTCAAGGTTTCCATGTGACTTCCCATCGATTCAGGGCATGTCCCTCTTGTTTCAAATGAGGAAACAAAATTTCTATTCCTCCTCTATGTGGTGGACACTAAAATAAGCCTCTAACTAATGCAACTAGTGATTTAATTTGAAAGTGACAATCTCACCTTGATATATCTTAATGTCAACCTTTGTTTCCATCTTAAATAGGTAATATGGATGGTTCATGACACTCAAACTAGGCTATTCTTTTTTGGTTTTTTCATAGACTCCTTATTTGGTTCTTCCCTCTCCCCTAATTTTCCCTTTGATATGAACTATGGGTTGAAACATTTGCCTTGTTCTATTCCAAGCTTATTTTCTAAAGCTTCCATAAGAGGTTTCATATTACAATTCATATATGCAACCTTCACTTCTAGCCTTGTGAATATCTCTTTTGCTTGATCTTGTGGGTTATTAAAACTAGCTTTGTTGGCCATGGATGATGTTTTTTTACTTTTTTCTTACCAATATGATCCCGCACAACTCCCCATAATATACCCAATGAAACTTTCTTTGATATCAATATGATTCGTAAATTGTTGTGGATATTCTACTAGACACTTCATCACAATAGCTCAAATAAACATATATTGAAATCTGAAAGCTAAATTATGAGAGTTAATTTTCCTTAGATTTTCTGGATATATCAAATTATTGTTTTATGCTTATGGATACAACATATAAGATGTAGAAAATAGAGAATAAATAAAACAATCACTCGCAAGCATAATAGCATCAAGACATTACTTGAGAAATACTTTTGGGAGAAAACCCATCTACAAGGTGAAGTTGCTCTTCTTTCTCTTTCTCTTAATGTAATTAGTGCAAATACAGAGTGAGACTTATGTTCATGAGCTGCTGTAGAACACAAACCCTCTCTTCTTCCCTCTCTTTGTCTACTCTCAGCTACTCTACTAAAGTATGGAACACAATTCAGTATAATATAATCAAACTCCTTTTCCTCCTAGTGGCTCGATTTTAACATAGCCCTATAGCCAACAAGGGGTTGAATTTGACCCATTTAATCCTCAATATGAGTTACAATTCAACCCTTCTAGATTGTTTTTCATATTTCCCACATTGATAGCCCATTTTCCATGAGTAATTTGGGCTAAAGTGACATCCTCTCAAATTATGTCTATCAATTACAATAGGTCAACTTCTAAGAGGCATAACTTTTGTGTTTAAACTCCCATTGATGTGTTTCTTTCACTATTGGAAAGGTATTTGAGTGTAGAAAAATGTGAGGGGGTCTAAATCTTAAGAAAAGATGATTCACTCCTAAAAAAACATCATTTAAGGCCTCAAATTAGCCCCACAAGGTTTTTGACCCAATTCTTCAAATTGGGTTCCACCACTAAAACTACTCTTATAAGATGATTTATTTGATTTTTCCATCCAGAAAGCATTGAAATTGATGACAAACAATGTAATGATCAAATTTGGATCATTATCAGTATTTTGTTCGTTAAATTTATAGAAATAATTGAAATTTGAAAATGAAGGAACAAACAAATGAACACCATCCACAGATATGTCAGGAAACATAAAAATATGAAATTTGACAAAACTCACTAAAAGGTGATGCTTATGCTTTGTTATGTTTTATTCTGTTATGAAATGTGAATACAAAGAGAGTAACACTCACTATGGTGTTGTCTTTGACACTTTGGCCTAAAAGGCTATTACAAAATCTACTTCCTCCTATACTATGCTATGAAATCCTTTCTATATGAAATGTGAATACAAAGAAAGTAACACTCACTATGGAGTTGTATTTGACACTTTGGCCTAAACGAATATTACAAAATCTACTTCCTCCTATACTATGCTATGAAATCCTACTCTTAGGTGCTTGCTCAAATATGAAACAAGTACAGTGCTAAAAGAATGGACCCTTTATCGTTGTAGTGTCCTTGTATTTAGTAGAGTTAGATAACCATTTAAGGTTAGGATTTTTATGTACCTCAATTAATGTTATGGTTTTAGACTTCTAAATTCTTCTTAAAAGTGCACATGTGACCATCCTTGTACATGAATAATAGGGGTTGGCATGGGAATCCACTTGATCATGGTAGAAACAAGGTAGGTCAATTCATGGGAGACATAACTTCCACATACGAACTCCAATTGAGGTGATTTTCACATCATTGGAAAATGACAAATGTGTAGAATAATATAAGGGGTTGAAAGTCGTGCTCACAAAATTTTGACACCCAAAGTTGATGTTTGATACTTCAAAATGGCTATGGAGGGTTCCAAATCCTAAATATCTTATTACGTCGTAAGGCATTTCTCTATGAAATCAAGTTCCTCTCAGGCCATGTGTATAGTGTTAGGACGTTGATTCTGATGTTAGACGATTGACATAATGTCTACCATGAGATTAAAATCATGTATGGTTAGTTATAAACTGTATTCTTAGTTATAATTTGCTAGAGTGATAACGCCTACCATCAGATGAAAATCTTGTATGGTTAATTATAAACCGATATTCTCAGTTATAATTTGGTAGAGTGAGTGATAAACCACCTTTTCTTGGAAAAAGATGATACCGAGGCTTTTGTGAATAGGCTAGTAGGCTCTTCCTTGCATTTGTTCAGTGCGCTGCAGGAAAGCGTTGTAGAAAGATGGCAAGAGTCCCCAGATCACAACCTTGAGCATTTCAGTGCGCTGCAGGAAGACGACAAGAGTCCCCAAATCACAACATTGAGCGTGACAATAAACATTTCGTGTGGTCGTTTGTTTTGTCATGTTCTACGGGAGAAAACTGTCGAGGTGCCTAATTTGCCTCTAGGTTTTGTTTCCCACTATTTTAACTTATAGCGTGGATATCTCACAAGTAGGGAATGTGTCCTGTGAAACTGTAAAATTATTTTAGGCGAATATAATTTCTAAGACTAAATCTTCTTTATCAGCTGTTGTTTTGGCTTACATGTCAACTTTATGGGAAGAGGAGTATTTATAGATTTTTAACTTTCAGATCGTTGAATTGTATAGAATTCTCTTAAGAAGTCTTAAAATTTCCTTGGTCAATAATTATTCTCCTTTGATTGCTTTTTAAATATATGCATCTACAGTTAGGAAGCACTTTATCAATAAAATTCGTGTTGTTAATTTAATGCTTTTTGATCAAACTCACAGCATGACATTAAAAAAAAAATCAATTGTTGCAATATCTCGGAAGTTAAATGTTACATTTTTTGACATTTCAAAAATATTCCGCTAAAATTAAATCATATACCATACACTTAATGATCAATAATTAAATAAAAATATGAAAACCATATTCCTCAAAACAATACGTTACAATGTTGAAAAAAATAAAAAAAAAAATATGAAACTTTAAAACTCAAACTTTTTAAAACTCATCCTCATAATTAATAACAATAAAAATAATTAGAAAAGGATCCAATCCTACCCGCCAACGAACCGACATGCAGAGTCGACCGAGAGATTCGAATGGATGGATTTTTTGTTTTTGTTATATTGGACATGCATGCAATGTTCGAACGGGAAATATAAACCTCCTCATAGAATGAGGCATTGTTTGGAATATTTTTGGAACATAAGAAAAAATGTTTGAGAAATTAACAAGTTCATGGAAAGATCGAGTTAAGAATCTTATTATAACAGTCATATTAATTTCTAACAGCACAAAATTTTACCAAGTAATATACTGGAAAGTTTTAAATGTTTTTTTAATTATATTTGAGTTTTAATGGAGTAGAGAAAAGCTATTTGTCTTCTATATGTTAGATATTAATTGATCCAATGGATCATTGAAATGGAAACCTACAACTTGTATTATTTGTGATAGAAGCAAATTTGCTGGAGTCTTTGCCCTTAGAATAACACATGAACAGTTTTGAGGAGCTTGGGGAGCTCGTCTTGTAACTTATTGCCAACTCTTATGGTGCAAATTAGCCACCCCCATTTTGAACAACAACTCTTACGGTGCAAATATCATGATACAACAATCTAGAAAACCAGTTTCCAAATACCATAGATAATAAAGGGAAAAAGTATATGTTGTTGAGATTGCAACAAGATGATGGAGCTTAGTGAAAAGAGTTGCCTTCACTAAGTGGGCCCACAGGCTATTTTTGGCGCAAGTCTATTTTTAGACTATGTCTATTTTTAGACATATGGATCATGTCTATGGATTGTAGGTTGCTGTTTATGGATGATTGATCAAGTTGGGGAAAATAGATGGACTTCTATTTTTGATGAAAGTGTGAGTGATCACAGTGTGAGTGATCAAGTCTATTTTTAGACTGGCTGTCAAAAATAGAAAAGTCAAATATTATTATCTCACAATAATATTTGGACTATAAACTTAATCTTATTCTCTTGGAGCACTTCAGTTCGAGCTACGGATGTGGCACATGCAATTGCATGAAGGAAATACGTGGTTCTTATGGGTTAGTTGAATATTTGCATGCATGACTTCAGTTAGAACTCAAGTGAGTTGAGTTTAGTGGACTGGAGGTGCAGTTGATGGAGTTGTGTTCAGTTTAGCTTTGTTAAACTGGTTGTATTTAGTCTAACTGGCAAATAGACTAGAGATGAGTTGGGTGAATTAGTTATTAATTAATTCACAAGTTATTAACTCAAAATACAACTAATGAATACATCAGTTAACTCAGTTGCATGTCAGTGCATGTTCAGTTCAGCAGGGACAGGTGTTAGAGAATCAGATTGCTATCAGTTGTGACTATAGTTTTGCATCAGATCTTGCACAAATCAGGGGATTGAGTATGCCAATGAGTTTGCCCATATTGCAGCTTGGAAATACGTGATTTAGCCAAGGAAATACATGGCTGCCTTGGAATTATCACCGGTTCTTATGCAGGTATTGAGCAACGGAGGCAGGCATGGCAGCGGAAGAGATTTTGAGCCAGTGATTGATTCAGATCTGAGTTGTATTGTGTGTAACAGGTGGAGCTGGTACTGGATTGCTTGTGATAAGCATTGTACTTTGTAATGTTACA
>APFE030135206.1:0-16966 GCA_000404065.3 Pinus taeda
ATAGGAGTCTAAGGGGTCATAACATAATCAAAGCCGACATAACAATAATAATGTAAGGGCACAATAATAGCAATAGTGTGCTTCTATGGGGCACAATAGTAACAATATGGGCACTACATGGGTACATCAATATAATAAGTGGGTTGTACTAATAATAATAAGGGGTTACACTAGTAGTATAGGGGCCTAACATTTGGAGTGTGCTTTTCATTAAGGGAGGCCTACATTAGGAGGATAGGAGGATCTTTGTATTGCATGTTTTTCCTTTGCCAAAGGGTTAAAATGGTCCATTTTTCTAGCTAGGAATTGTCTATGTGCCATGCTAGGAAGAGGTGATGAACACTCAATGTAGTGAGTTAGTATGAGAAATAACGATCAAGTGACATCCCTTGGGAGGATTATAATGTGCAACAAATCTGGGGTAATCTTGAGAGGGAATTATTGCATAAATATTTGGGATTAGGATTTCACCATTGAATCATATGGATAGGTTGAACTATACACTCAATAAAAGGGCTAAAGGCTTCACAACCTACACTGGGTTGAAGAACCAAGAAGGGCTCCGAAATGGTTAAGTGTGGGATCGACAATGTAAAAGAGGAAAATGCATCCAAACATGAATCAATCTTGGATAAAACACATAACACCATCAATACAAGACAAAAAAATATACAAGAATCATTAATAATAATCACACCTCGAAATTACAACAAAGTGACACTTATTTCTAAGTGTGACAATTGCAACGACGCATTACGACACTTAGAACACAAGTTACAACAATTATGATCACTGTGACCAAAAGGAATGCCAAGATGTAGGAATGTGTCTAACACATATTCTAATGGTATGTAAGACCACCTAATGAAAAATAGTGTTCAAGAATTAACTTTGGTGATGTGGAAAGGTGTGACACATGGAAGTGTGAAAATGACAAAAGAAACACTTGCAACGTGAGGAAAGCATAAGACGACACTTGCAAAATGCAAATGACCTTGAAAGTGAAACATGTCAGAGTGAAGATAACATGAAAATGCTACTTCTTAAGTGAAAAAAACCAAAAGTGAGCATTGAAAATGTGAAATAGACACTTGTGAAAGTGAAAGTTTGCAAAATAAATAGTTGAGAAAGATCTTCGAAATAAAAGTACAACCATAACCACAGTGAGGGAGACTGTCAACTAAAGTGCACACTAACTATCATCATGAGTTTAAAATGGCGTAGGAACTATCTTGATGAATGATTTTATGCCTATTCAAGCTTGCATAAAGGAAGTGCACTCATAAACCCATCAGAGATTGAGCACGTGTGTGCATGTGACTTGATAGGTTGGAACTAGGAAGAAGACTTGAACACTTTGCAAAAGATCAAATGATCATGGAGTAACCATAAAGTGACATATCATAAGATCCTTAGTAGGCTCCAAAATTCAAGTGTAGGAAAAATTTTGGAGGGTTTTGATCGCAATGAAAATAGAGGTATGAGGGTTTATTTATAACAAATGAGGTGGAATTTCACCTCCCATATGACTCTTGACCTCCCTCATGACTCATTAGTTCCCATGTTACTTTTGAACTCCTACATGACTCTTGTAATTCCTAGTGGCTCTTCACATTCTGTGTGACCTTTCAGCTTCCACACATTTTAAATTTTCCAATTTTTGAAATTACATAATCAATTCTTTCAATAATGTGGAAAAACACATGAGACAAAACAACACTCTTGTGTTGACACTTTGAATAGCAGCAATTTGGCAACAATGACATGAGACTTCATTGAATGTATCAATGCCAAGTTCTTCTCTTTGGTGATATGTTTTCTATCTTTCACAATAGATGTTTCTTGTACTTCATCTTCACCTTCCAAAGGATTTGGATATAGTATTAGAGTCTTCCAAGTCATCATGGTTTCCATCTATCTGTTGTAGGTCAAAGTTCCTTAATCTCCTTGTATGATGGTCTCTTGGTGTCTCACATTCACAAGTGTCTTCTTGAACCACCCCTTGATGTCTGCATTTAACTTATCTACCATGTTAATATGGTGGTACCTGCAAGTGAATCGCAATCATGGAAAGACAATATAAGTACCAAAATCAACTAGTCTATCTTGTTTTCTCATGCAAGATATTGAATGTGATGGATCAGTGCACAAGGATTGAGAGAGAGGCCTTCTTGGGTGCATAGTGTAAATTTAGGGTGAAAGGGGTGAAGATATAGGCATTGTGTCTATGTAGTGCACAATGGGAAGAGAGGGGGAGCAAGTCTTAGGTGCAGAGAGAAAGTGTAAGAGACAAGAGCGATAAGATTGGGTACTGTGTTTGCACAACATGTGTGATTAAGGAGGGGGATCTAGGAATCACTCAAGTGTACATTGAAAGGGTATAGAGAGGGACCTATTATCCATTAATATTGTGCAATGCACAATACAAATCAAGGCTGATCAAGGCTTGGGAAGTGGGCAAGTGTAAGCAACAAGCTGTTATGAGATTGCTCAATACACAATGAAGGAGGTTATCCTCAAGTGGGGCAGAGTGCATAGTTTTAGGAGTTAAGGGTCTTATCATTGAGGCTTAGTAGTACACAATGCGCTTACCTCTTGGCTAGAGGTTGAATATGCTCATGACTTATGCAAGTTGTGAGGGCAAGGTTGAACTCGAAAATTGACTAACTGTGAGATGAATGAGACAAGAGAGTAAGAGTAAAAGCATATAAAAGGTCCTGAACATGATCACACACACATATAAAACCAAGCGCATGAAAATAATATGCACAATACCTAAAACCAACATGCATACCGTGAAATGACAATAAAGTGACACTTAGCTCCAAGTGCAACACTTAGGGTGTATCTCTTTACGACACAAGTGTCGATTGAAACAAAAGGTGCACTATGCCATGGAAATGTATCCAATAGATGTTATAATAATAAATAGGATCAAATAATGAAGTAACGTACACTGGAGTTACCTCTTAAAGGTGCGCCAGAGATGCCTTTAACAAAATATGACACTTAGGGTTTCTTGAGAAAGGAACTTCAACACTTGACAAAATTAGAGAACAACTATAGAACAACTTTAATTATTCAAAATGAAAATTTGTAGGATGTTGTAGCAGCTACAAAACTTGGCAATTCACTCAAAGAATCCCAACTTATCTACTTAGGTCTAACTTTTATGCACAAAGTCTAGCCCATTTGGAAGTTTTGATTCACAGTATCGATTACCCAAGATTCCTTACTTATTCCAGTTATAGTTATAGTGTCCTCTATTCCCTTTCTTAGCTCAAACACATTTACAAAACTCTCCATATGAAATTGGTTTGATTTTGGAGAAGGATAGTATATATTCGTGAGTTTAGGATCATCAAAGTTATAATACCATCTTTGTTGTTCCTTTGTTACCAGCAGCCCTGTTTAGTACCCAAACAAAGTCACTTAAAGGAATCACAAGCATTGGTTCATTGTCAGCAAACTGTTTCAGTACCCTAGAAAATTTTCTTGCTTCACCTCTCTACAAAGAGCACCTTTCTCTTCTTTCACCCTTTACTTTGTTTTCGGTATGCTCTTAGCATTTATTAAGTGTTTTGTTTCGCTGGGGTGGATGAGAGATCCTGACTTATTGTATGAGCAAGAGAGGTCATTCCTTGTTTACAAATATTCTTATTTATACTTCCAAAATTAGTTTTCTCACTTTAGTTTTATCCTTTCTCTTCTCTTCCTTATTATATTGGTAGGTAAAAACATCATTTAAATACTAAGTTAAAGAATGGAGATCCTAAAATGGATATGAAAATTGTAGTTCTGCTAAAGTTTTCTATTTGGAATGAATCATATTCCATTCAAACATCATTCCCCTTAAAGATATTTAGACCCCAGCAAAAAAGAGGGATCGAAAGTTAGCCAAGTGTTGTTAGATGTCACAATTCCCTTTTAAAACATTTGCCACATTTTCTTAGAGAAAAAAAAAACACTTTCACATAAGATATTATTTATGTACTAATAAAAAAAATACAAAGAGACAAAAAAAGAGACATGACATAAACAAAAGTAACACCAAAAATAGGAAAGGTAAGCAATATGTACATAGGTAGAAATGCAACTCGAGGTTGCTAATGAAAATAATGTTTCAAATCTTAGCCATTAACGGGAATAGGGTCAATCCTCACATCTAAAGATTGAAGATGGTAAGTATGAATTTCAATTTTGCCAAGAATAGTAAAGGGTCTAATCCATAGGGATTGGAACTTGGTGTGCTTACATTTCTCCTCATGGGCCTTGTCCCATTTCAATACTAGGCCCCCCACATCAAATTCATTGTTCCCTGCATATTTCGTGTTAAACCAATGTTAATATCGTTATGATGCATAGTAAATTTCTTTTATGTGTTAAACCTTTCTTCCTCTAATTCAAGAAATTTTGAGGTATAAAATAGGCCTCCTAAGGAATATTATAAAATAATAGTGGAAATAATAAAAAAAGATTAGATTCATCGAGTTTTAGATGGTAAAAGGAAAAAACTATTTTTTCAACACATATTTTCAACTTATATCCCTATTATTTTACTCGAATTTTGAGCAGGAGCACTCATTGGATGTGGAATTTAATTTTTCATCCGAGTACCCATCTTGCATACTTTTGATGGACCATACTACACAAAAAAATGTGAAATACATGAAAAAACATGATTGTAATCACAATTTTTCATTATTTCACATTTTTCATGTAGTAGGGTCTATAAAAAATATGCAACATGAGTACTCATTGGATGAAAAATTAAATTATGCATTCAATGAGTTCTCCCACTCAAAATTTGAGTAAAATCATAGGGAGATAAGTCGAAAATACAACTTGAAAATTTAGTTTTTTGTTTATTTTTTTGATTTTTTAAATCTTTTTACCTTTTTACTCCACAAATGGTGAATCATCCCCCGTGGTAGACATCATCATATTGAATCATATTGGTTCTTATAAAGTTAATTTTTTTATACATTTTTTTTTAGGCACAATTTTTACCTCAAAATTTCTCTAATGAGTTTGAGAATGGTGTATATCCTACCCTAAACAATCAAACATGGTTTACCTCGGGATTCTTGGGAAAGTTGTAAGTCAAGGAGGTACAAGTTTGGAGGAAGGATAGCTTCTTTGTGATACACAAGGAAGTAAGGTGAGATATTTAGAGAGGGATTAGGGGTAACACAGTCAATCAATAAGGAATCGACCAATGCATTATGCGAGTTCCTTTGCTTAGAGTAAATAATTTTCCTTATGATGTAAATTGAATTATTATTTCTAAAGTTAGCTAAATCGTTTGCCTGATGGTAGTAGTTAGATGCGTACTTTAAAAAAATACCATTTTACAATGAAAAATCATAAAGTTTTAATTATGAAAATTAATTTGCACTGTCAAGCACAAGTGACGTAGGCACACAAAACCTGGTAATGATATTTTGTTTGATGAACTGAATGACTTCTTTCTCGTTCACTTGTCTTAATGGAACTACTTTGGCCCACCGAGTAATGTAATATTTGGTGGTTAAAATATATCAGTGTTGCTTTGATGAATTTGGTAAAATCTCTCCAAAAACATATAATCCCCATTGTTAAATGGTTCTTCGATGAAAATATGCTATAATGGGGCAACTAACTTCCTAACTTGACTAGCACATCTTTGATAGATAAGGCATTTACGGGCATAAGCATGCACATATTTAAATAGTGTGGCCCAATAATATACAATCTACATCACGTTATGAGATGTAGCATCACCTTTATAATGACCACCAACTAGATCACCATGAAGGCCCTTTAACACCCCTTTTCAAATTCGTAGACACAAAGCATCTGAGTAAGACACCATTATGGTGTTTTCTAAAAATGACACCATGAACAAGTTGATAAGATAATCTTTGAGACAAATCACTCTCTTCTGTTTTGAAGATATGTGGAAGGGAAAGGTTCCTTGCTCTATATATTGTCGCACATCAGTGTACCAAGACGTGGCTGCATTTATAGGGGTAACGTAATCGATTTTCTACATATCAATTTCTTGTTGCCAACCAGAAGAGTCCTTTTCTGGTGTTTTGACTACTTTTGTTGCAAGATTACAGAGACTGTGGCCTTTGATTGTATAAACTGGCTTAAATTATAAATCATATTCTTGAATTCTTTTTATCCAGTTTGACCTCCTCTCACCAAATCTTATTTTCCGAAGAGTGATATAACCATATGGTGAGGCACAAAGATGTTAACATGAATTTTCAAGAGGTAAGCGTGCCTAAAATGCTTCACCACCTTCTAGACTTTGTACACTTATTTATCTGTGGAGGGTTAATTTAATTCCAATCCTTGTAGGCCAACACTCATAAATGTGATTTGTGGTTTGTGGTCATTATTTTCCTTCTGAGTCAGAACACTATGTGATAGATGTATCAAAAGTAAAGGTATACAACAAGAAATATCTGTTAATGTATGGACTATATAATTCGAAGGATTTGGCTATCACTTGTTTGATCCAATAATCATTTTCCCTCTAGTCCCATTTGTATATTACATCCTTCTTGATCATCTCTTACAAAGGTTTAATTTTTTTTGCATAATCAGAGATGAAATTCTAAAGAAAAATTATCTTCCTTAAGAAGGACTGCATGGCTTTCTTGTTCACAGGATACGGAATCTGAGCAATAGTCCTTACCCACTCCTGCTCCACTTTAATTCCACTCTTTTCTATAATGTGTCTCAAGAGGTTTCCCTCAGACTCTCCGAAAACGCTTTTCATAGAATTTAATGAAATGTTATATTTTCAGCAATGCTGAAATAACTACTTTAGATGACGAAGATGATATGATATTTTTCTTTGAAAACATTGTAACACCATCCAAATAAATGACCACACTTTGGATGATTAACCAGCAGAAAATAATGTCCATTTCTCATTGAAAGGTAACAAAACCATTTATAAGTCCAAACGTTATTTTCCTAAAAGCGAATGTACTCCATTTTATGCTCAATGTTGTTTTCAATCTATCGTGTTCTGCTACTATAACTTGGTTGTATCTTGAAAATATATAGATAAGTAAGAACATTTATGATCCAGACATTGTTTGAAGTATTTTAACCATAGATTGTGTTAGGGCCTAAATCTACCTTAGGCTGAGAAAGGCAGGTCTAGGGTAACATCAAACCACACTTAACCTGGTAGCTAGCCCTACCAGGTTGGGAGAGGGCTCTCTCCTTGTCAATCTTAGGAAAATATATTAAATGAGGCTTGAGATGACTAATGTAAAGACTAATTTTAGGCTAGGTATATGCTCAGATGAACTTGATCGAATTTTATGTTGGTTTGTTGGATCAAAAGTGAAAGGAAGTTTTGGGTCCGGGGAATGGACCTAGTCTTGCAGAGAATTCTGTGGGGCGAGGTAGGAAAATGCTTTAGTACTTTGAATTAAGTGAAATGGAGAGTCTTAAGATTGGTGAGGAGTTGGAAAGGGCATGAAAGTATCATGAATCCTTTTCAAACAGTTGAAAACATGTAAAACCAAATAAGCCCTAAGGTAGAGCACTGCAACATCAATGAATTACACCTTTATACTTGAATTACACCTTTTCGAACAATTGAAAAGAGAGAGATAATGGCACACATAAACACATGATAACTTGAATCATAGAAGGAAAAACAATATTAAATCAGCTTTCCACAAGAATCCCACAAAATGTTGCAAACCCTGGTCTATTTCCTTGCCAAACTGCAGAGATGAATGTACAATGATGCTCAAAGCTTTCACAAGAGTCCAACCTTTGAAAATGACTGAAAAAGCACATGATATAGACCTCCAAACCACCTGTGCTATCCATCAGGGGTCAAATCCATGAGAAAAGGGGTGGTTTCAACCATATCTAAACTAGGAACAAAAAAATAGGCAGTGGAATAGCTTGCCTCTAAAACCTAGGAAACTGATTCATTCAACTCCAAACCACCTACAATTGATGTATCTACCTTATCAAGTCAATTTTTATCATTTTTACATCATAGTACATCAATTTACATCATGTCAGCTCATGAATTTTACCATAAGAGATAAAAAGTCAAACTAGAAGAAAACTAGGCGAAAAACAAAGTTTTTTTAGCAAAATTGGCACTTTTTCATCCTATGTGTAGCGCCACTTTTTCTGTGTGTAGCACGTTTTCCCAGCTGCATTTGGAGGCCTTCGCATTCACTAAAAATTCTCCAAGTTGGCTTGTTGGAAATTTCTATCTGTCTACTTTCTAGGACAAGTGGAATTTTGGAATTTGGTGCCCTTTTTCCCCTCCAAAAATCAATTCTCCCAACACTGCTTCTTGTGTGGCCAAAACGTGGCAGAGAGGGCATTTGTTAGGTGTTTTTGGCCCTTTAGGTGACCCAAAACTTGTCAAAACTTCCTGGTAATTTCTGGGCATGCATAATTTTCCATGAGGAATCCAAAAATGAAAAGTTTTCCTCCAGAGGAAGTCCCTATCAAAAGAGAGTGCCAGGTGGCGCTACGCACTTGCCGGAAAACCTTGTTTTTTCCTTGAAAAATTCAAAATTGCCAAAACTTTTGCCAAATTTCTTGAAATTTGGCATGAGTGATCTGCATCAAGTACTATGCTAGGCCAAGGAAGCTTTAGCCAAGATCTTGAGCTTATCTTGCTCTTTCTTTCTCCTCAAAGTCTTCCTCAACTTGGCTTTTAGGCACCTTATCCTAGTTTTGCAAATTTTGTTTCGTGCCAAATAGTGATAAGCCATGTGCTACAACATCATTTTCTCCTTATTGGCTTTCTCAAGTAGCTTTGCCAAGTGAATATTCACCCTCTCTAGGCAAGATTCCCGGTCAGCATCAATCTCTTGCTCGAGGGGTGTCAATTTGACTTTCTTTCTTTTTGTTGCTTGCTTGTTTTCCCTTATGGTTTGCAGCTCCATGATTGTCTATTTATCCTCCAACTGCTTGTTTCATTGCTCAAGGTAATTGATGATCCACTTAGCCCTTTCAAGGTTAAGAGCTAAGGCATGGATGTCAGCTTCTTGTTCTTTGATGATCTCCTTGAGTCTTGAGCTTTGGGAGCCCAGATCAGTATCCTCATCCTGAATCAAAATGAAATCTCTCTCCTGACCTTCAGAAGGTGCTTCCTCATGCAATGGTTGTTTCCCTTTATCCTGTACCTACTCTGCTGAAGAAGAAGGCAAAGCCCCTTTCACCCCAGGTGAAGATAACATTTGCTTGTGATCTGATGAAGGAAACAAGACCCCTTCCACCCCAGGTGGAGATATTACTCGTTTGGCAGCTGCAAATAATCTCCTTGTGCCCTTTTCATAAGTGACAAATACTGGCACACATGTAGTTTGAGTCTCATGAACCTCTAGTTGATTTAAATGCCCTCCTTCCTCTTGAAACGCTGATGGGGTCACTTGAGGGCTTTTGAAAACCTCATGGGAAATGAAAGTATCCCATGAAACATTCTACAAACTCAGCTAATGCAAAACAACAATCTTGATCAATGAAAAATGATAAATGCTATTGAACTGTTCATGAAGAGGTTTTCTTTGCACCAATGTAGCCATTTTCTCAATGTTTCTACATATGAAATAGGGGAGGTTTATCATCCTTACTCTAGTGAAATGCATCAACAATCTAACATGATATGTTTACAAGCAAGAAAATCTCCCTTCACAGCTGAAGTATTTGATAATGAGCTTCATGAGTGGAGCATAAGTGTCCTATCAGTATCTGAAAGGAAAGACCCTACTGATTTGCTTTTGATAACTAGCCTTGATATAAGGCTCATAATACTCTTTGCCCACAAGCTGTCCTTTGTTCCACTTTTCACCTACATTTGGAATACCTGTTGCTTCAGCTATATTTTTAGGTGTTAAAGTGAAGGAAACACCTGCTAAATTCACCTGGACATTGTGAAGATGAAGGACAAATAGTCTAGCAAGTTCATGGTGGTATTTCACTCTCTCCACCATCTCACAAAACTAGTAGCAAGACTGATGTTTGAAACATGTTACTACAAGGGGACAAGCCAATAACTCTGTGGGTGTGGTGGACTCCTCCCAGATGTGTTTTCCTCCCTTATGTGGTTTTCTTGGTGCATGAATCTCTTGGGAGGAATCACTCATAGTTTCCTCATCCCTTTCATAAGTTGAATCTGTTTCCATATTTGCCACTGTATGGTGCAAAATGATGAGTGTGAAGAGATTTTATTTCAAGAGTAGGTGACTATTGTTTTCTTCTTTGGGATTTGATGACTGGGATTGATGAGTGGAAGGTTTTGATGCTGGCTGTAGGGTTATCAGGGAGTGATAGGATTTTGGGAATGAGGATTAGGGTTTAGGGAATAGTGGGAATTAAGTGTTAGGGTTTTAGGGTTTGGGGATAGAGGGTAAGATAAGTGTCAATGAGAGAGGGAAAGGGGAAGAAAATGTAAGGAAATGCAGTGAAGGGAAAATTATGCAAAGGAGTAGACAAACAACAAGAATGACAAAAACTGCAAAACCCTAGCAATTTTGCAATATAACTGTGTAGCAATTTAGGGTTTGAATTTTCACCTTTCGAAACACCAAGGATGACTAAATCTCTTTTTATGGCAAGTGGATGGGGAGTTTACTTACTTGGAGGAACATTATTTGGAGATTTTGGAGCTTTAGAAGGTCGATTGGATGAGTTTGTGGCTTGGCAGACTGGTGCACCACGCCCATTCAAAGTTCTGTGTAATTTCTATGCCTGGTGTGTAGCGCCAAGCAGGTGCGCCGCGCGAAGAAGAAATTTGAAAACTTTGCTACAATTTTCTTCTATTTGCCTCAAAACGTGATTTTCACCTTGTTGTCCCTCACTTTGAGCACAAATGATGCCTTTAACACAAATGAGCACTTTATATACTTTTGAATTTAATTTTTCATTTAGAAAACCGACTTTCTAAAGTTTTCATTTTCACTTTGTTCTTTAAAAACTCTGTTTTACAGTTTGGCTCTCTTTTTGTCATTTGATGGACCAATGCTTTGATTTCCTTGTCTCTTTTGCAGGAGCTGGAGTGCAGGAGTTTGGCAAGGTTACTCAGGGCTACATTTCTGAACTTATTACGTACAGGAAAATTAAAATTACATGAAATTTTTATACATAGAACATAAAAACTCTGTTTTTCAATCACTGAGTATATCATTATTGAAATTTTGATGCTGAGACCTTATTAGACCCCCTCATGTGCCTACTGACGATTATTGAGCTTTTACATGACTATGGTGACAAACCCCAGACCTAATGAGACTTAAAAACCCTAAAATGACTTCTGCAAATGAAATGAAACAAAAATGACAGCAAATGATCTGTACATGTGCAAATAGGCTAGCAGATGAAAAGCATGAGGGAAATTGATAAAGAACCACTACCATTAGATGATCCATGACCTAATGGAATGAAATTGATTGGATGAGACACCTAAAATGCATGCAAAAAGAGAATTTTAATCACTGATGGAGGGATGAAGATACCGACACTAACAGATGGCATGGGATAATTTTCCTTATTATAAGCTCGATTTAATTTCCGAAAATATACATATAACCATATTTTACCAAAGTTATTTCTAACCAGAACAAAGTTGGATACCCATGTAGAGTGATGAAATTTGAAGACTATTTTAGCATCCAAAAACTTCCTTAATTCTTTTTGTATAATGGGTTAAAGCATAGGATGAATTTCTCTCAACTTTTCCTTAAATGGCTTAACCCCCTCCTTGATTGGTATCACATGCTGGATGCATAGTGTAAATTTACGGGGCAATGGGTGAAGGTCTAGGCATTGTGACCATGTAGTGAACAATGGTAAGAGAGAGGGAGAAATTCTTAGGTGTAGAGGGCAAGTGTAAGAGAAAACGACGATAAGCTTGGGTACTGTGTTTGCACAGCATGTGGGGTATCTAGGCATTACTCAAGTTTCCACTGAAAGGGTATAGAGAGGGACCTATTATCCATTAATATTGTGCAATGCATAATAAAAATCAATGTTGATCAAGGCTTGTGAAGTGGGAAACTGTAAGCAATAAGTTGCTCTGAGATTGCTCAATACACAATGAAGGAGGTTATCCTCAAGTGGGGTAGAGTGCATGGTTTTAGGAGTTAAGGGTCTTATCATTGAGGCTTAGGAGTATGCAATGTGCTTATCTCTTGGCTAGAGGTTGAATATGCTCATGACTTATGCAAGATGTGAGGACAAGGTTGAACTTCTATGAGATGAATGAGATAAGAGAGTAAGAGTAAAAGCATATAATAGGTCCCAAACATGATCACACACACATATAAAACCAAGAACATGAAAATAATATGCACAATACCTAAAACCAACATGCATACCATGAAATGACAATAAAGTGACACTTAGCTCTAAGTGCAACACTTAGGGTGTATATCTTTATGACACAAGTGTCCACTACAAAAAAAGGTGCACTATGACATGGAAATGTATCCAATAGATGTTACAATAATAAATAGGATCAAATAATGCAATAAAGTGCACTGGAGCTACCTGTTAAAGTTGCACCAAAGATTCCTTTAACAAAATACGACACTTAGAGCTTCTTGAGAAAGGAACTTGAACACTTGACAAAATTAGAGAACAACTATGGAGAAACTTTAATGATTCAAAATAAAAATTCACATGATCAATGGGAGGCTTTAAAATTTGAATGTAGGCAAAATTTGGAGGGTGTTGTAGCAGCTACTATTGGGTTGTGTTATATTCTTTCCACGTAGTTAAAAAGGGGTTTGAGGGGTACCCGTAACCCCACTTTATGGGGTCCGGGGCAGCGCCCCGGAAAATTTTGGTTTTGGACCCTATGTTAGGTTGGGCGGACCCACCTATGGTTTTGTGCATGATTTTCGCACATGTTTTTTGGACGCGATGGTTTTCGGTCCATGGTATTGGATCGATGGTTTTTTTTGGTCCATGGTATTGGATGCGATGGTTTTCGGTCCATGGTATTGGATGCTTCGACATGTATAAATATGTATTATAACATTGAAAGGAACATAATGAAAAATCAAGCTGGTAGTCTCGGTTTTTGGATCTAGTGGGAAAATCTCTGTGTATATGTGTTTTATGTGTTATGCTCTTGCATTGTTTATTTTTCTCTGTTTTAGAATTCATATGTAGGTAATCTCTGTACGGGGTTAAAACCTACATTCCTCATCAGTTGTTTGTTCACTGCTTCTCACACAAGTTGGCCTCTTATTCTCCACATAAGTCCACACTCAATAGGTCTTATTTGCATTGCACACTCCATTGTTATTCCACACTTCATGCTTTAATGCTTCCCAAACAACACTTCACTATTTTTTAACGATCCACCAATTCTCTGCTTCATAGGTCACACACTCCATAGGTCATTATACTCCAAGTTATAAGCTTATCTTAGGCATAAAAAACCATCCAATATTGCATTTTGCTTCACAATGTTCACAACTTCCACACTATTCCTCTCTTTCTTAAATGGGTTTATCTGAAATAGCTTACCCACTTTCCACATGCCTTCCTTTGTCCTTTTGTCTTATACCAATTGTTTAGATCACATAACACCTAGAGAAGTGGTGGTGTCTAAAGACATCGTTGCTTGATATCACTAGACAATAGGAAGACTTAACATGGAGATTTTTGGCCTTTAAATAGGCTACATTAAAAATGAATACCATGGGTTCCCATAAATTTGAAGCTTGAAAAATAATTGGTAACTTGACTGATTCAAATCTACCTGAACCACCCTAACAATCTAAGACTAGAGAATCTAATCAAATGAACTATAGCTCTCAATTTATTTCACGTGCATTCATTTTCACTAGAAATAAAAAACTACAATCCCTTAGCTATCTGGTAACTCACTTAGATGCATGAATAACATATATACTTAGTTCTACTAATTAAATAGAAACTACTATCTCGACATAGAGATAGTAGAATAAAAAAAATTAAAAGAAAATTCATATACTAAAACATCATTACAAAATTCCGAGATAGAAATTACTCTATCATCTAAAAGTAATGATTACTTTGACAACATGTTTGATGTGAAATTATTTTTCCCTGAAGACATGCAACACCTGAACGTCATTGAACTACTCTTGTAGTTGGTGAATATTCCTCTATCATGACTCCAAATGAAGAATTCTTAGATCATCCTTCGCATTAAACCAATCCACTAAAACTGAGAGTCCTCGACTAACTTGAAATATTTCATGTGCTTCCACAAAGAAACATGAAAGGAAGCCAACATATGCACCACATCAACAACACAATTCGTTCCATTACCAATTCTCATTTTGCATTGAAACATCATATTTTATGAGAAGAAAGATACAAATCCTACTCCACACCTATGCCTTTGACTAGCACCATCAAAGAATACCCATACCTCACCATAAGATATCTCCAGAGTTTTTCCATGCTTTTCCATTTTGACTTACTATGGCTTTACCTGTTCAATAAAAGAATCCCTTATGTTATGAGGAATCAAACTAGAAAAGACTACAATGTTTTGAAAAAGAGTTTTATTCCTTCCTACCCAAACTACACAGAACACAAATATTTGAAGGAAATTGAATGAATAGTTATTATATCTATGAGTCCAAACCCAAAACCACTCTTCCATAGTTTGACCTATCCATCCTTCTTTTAAGTTAAAAAAATACATTATAGATTTCCACACAAAATTCATAAAGGGGAAAAAAGAAGATGTTGAATGGATTCCCCTTTGATACATCATAGGATACATCTACTTGCTCTCTCTCATCCTTTTTTGCTAACACATCCCAAATAGGAAATTTCCTTTCAAGAAGCCATGGAAAAAGATGATATTTTGAAAAAACCCATTCCTTTCACACCAGATTATACGACCACTTATGGACACAAAACAAATATTCATGAATTAGCGCTTCATATCCAAACCTTAATGTGATAACACCCTGTTGTGTATTTTTGATCCACAAAATATTATCAATTTCATCGTTATTAATTACTACACCAACTCTTATAAGAGAATGCAAATAGAAGTTCCATTCTTCTTTGTGAATATCCATAATTATGAGCTCTTGTATTCAAGCCCACTCTTCATTGCCTACTCCAACAATTCCTTTTCCCGCCACATCCTCCAAGTGTGTAATACTCATAGAGTTCAAGTGCAAGATTAACTATGAGACAACTTGTAAGTAGAAGCAGATCCCAGAGATGGATTGCAACCAATTAAAACATTTTCACCATTCCCCACCTTCCACACGAACCATTTCTCCATCGCCTAAATTCCACTTACCATATTGTGCTAAATCATTGACCTAATTTTGATCAATTTGGGTTCTAACTCTTACCAATCTACCATTGATAAATCCTTTAGGTATTTTGATCTCATTAGGGAGCTCCATAGACCTAAGACTATTTCAAGAAACCATTCTCCACCAACTTTTAGCAGCAAGAGATGTTGCAAAGATATCAATTGCCCATAGATATTAGACTAATTTAGCATTGAAAAAAAAAATTACACATCAAGAAATTAAATCCCTCTCAACATTTTGTAGATCCTAAATTAAATTAACATACATCTATGCTAATAAATAATAAAAATCCAAATAATATTTGCAATTTCCACTTATATAAATATTATTAAACCTCCTTCTCTAAACAAAAATATGTCAATATTACTAAACCTAATAAAAAGGCAAATAATATTTTTAATTTTCACTAAACAAAAATTTGTCACTATTACTAAACCTAATAAAAATCCAAATAATATTTGTAATTTCCACCTTATTTAAATATTATTAAACCTCCTTGACTAAACAAGAATATGTCAACATTATTAAACCTCACTGAACGAGAATAAATAATAAAAATGCAAGTAGCAATTGTGATTTCCTAGGTCTTTTCTTATATCACTTCATATTGCACACATCTATAAACAATCTGACACTGCCATCTTTGGAATGGAACGCAATTGAATGACTGGTGCGTTTTTGGTTTTAATTTTGTCCAGTCATGATATTAATAAATCCTTTTGGTTTTCTATAATTATATTTTAAAATCTGACAAATTATAGAGCTTGAGAAAAATTTAAAGCAAAAAAGTTACCACTGAGAATCAACATGTAATTGCTCATCATTCAAATACACGACAATATGTGCTTAAAATAAACCACACATTCATCCATTCTTTCTAATTGAAGCTGATGGGTCGCCAGTAACAGAGTACCAAGAAAGTTTGGAGTTGTGAAAGAACGTAATCGGACACCAGCGAATCTAATTAATGAATTGTAACTCACAGTTTATTTCACGCGCGTGCCTTTTTCTCAGGTCTGCATTGCAGTGTATGATAAAAAAACAAAAAGCTGTGAAACATAGAAAAACCATAAATGACAAATTCGTTTGGTTCGGCATGGGTGCCCTGCCAAAGGACGAAAATATGTAATTTTCAAAAATTAGTGGATATCTTCAGTAACGTACAAAGGATTTGTATGTATTTTCAAAAACTAATGTAATTTTCAAAAACTAGTGGATAGATTAAGTAACGTACAAAGGATGGATTTGTTGGGATGATGTAGGTTTAAGTAATGTAGCCAGGTTGGGATGATGTAGGTTTAAGTAAGGTAGCTATGTTGTATTGATAGGTAATTTATATTTTAATTACTATAGAGTTTATTTTAAATACAGATCTAATATAAATAGAGAAGGATTCAATTTTTTCAAGTGTAATTTTTTTTTAATGAGTTGAACATTATTTAAATGTTTTGTAATAGGTTTTATTTTTTTAGGTTAATTTATTTTATTTTTTATTTTTTAATTTTATTTTTTTGACCTATATGAGCAAAATTTCAACTTTGGTGAAGTATGGACAACCATACACATCATACTGGGCTATAGAATGAACCTCTTGTAAAAAAAAATAGAGTATTTATGCTTATGTAAATTGTAATAATCAA
>APFE030135214.1:0-17136 GCA_000404065.3 Pinus taeda
AAGTACCTTTCTCCTTGGAGTGCCTGATTTCTAGTTGGTCCACATAAATCAGCATGGATGGTCTCCAAAGGCTTTGATGTAGAGAACTCCTTGGTCTTGTGGCTGGCTTTGGTTTGCTTTCCATGTTAACATGGACCACATATTCCTTGTTTTGGTTTGAATAACTTTGGAATGTCTCATACGACTTTAATATTGATCAAGTTGTCAAAGCTTGTATGTCCAAGTCACTTGTTCCACAACCAACTTTCACTTGTTTGACTTAAGTAGCATTTATCTTCTTGAATCTTGTTCAGAATGTAAATTTTGTCTGGTGTTCTAACCCCTTTCACCACAAGTTCCCCTGAGGAAGAGTTCCTTATTTCATAGTCTTTGGTGCTAAAGACAACATTATGTCCTTGATCACAGATTTGGCTAACACTCAGGAGGTTGTGTTTGAGCCCGTTTACTAGCAGAGCATTTTGGGCTTTTCCTTTTCCATTGATAAGAGTAATAGTTCCTTTTCCATTAATTCTGGTAGATCCACTTCCAAAGGATACATTTCCTTCCTTTTTTCTCAATGAGACAAACTTCCTTTTGTCCCCTGTCGTGTCTGGAGCACCCACTATCAACAAACCAATGATTTTCATTATTTTGAGCATATAGAGCCAGGCCACATTTATCCGTGTTGGGATTCTCATTGCTTTTTTTTCCTCTTTTGAGTGGGAAATTTTGTTCATAGTGTCCATTATTGTAGCAGAATGAGCAAATCAGATCAAATTTGGTCAAGGGATGAAACGAATTGTAGATCTTGATTTGTCCCTACCTTTTGGGGGCATGTGGTTTGATTACTTGATCCTTTAGTTTTGGTGTTTCATTCTTGCGAGCCATGCAATGTCTGGCTTGATGACCAAAGTTTTTACAATGGAAACAATGTCCAAGAAAGATAGTTTTGTACCTGTTGTAGTAGCCACGGTGTGAATCAACTTCCTTCCTTGGAATTACTCCCGCTTCATTCTTTGGATTTGAGATGGGCCTTTGATGGAATACTGGTTTGTATCTATTGTAATATCCATGATTCGAATCCACATTCCTCTTTGAAGTGATTCTCTCTTCATTCTTTGGATCTGGGATGCGCCTTTGATGAGATACTCTTTCTTCTTTTAGGTTGCTGGAAAGTGCATTGGCATAGCTTTTCGCACTATTCTTAGTGCTTGATGATTCTCCTTTAAAACCTATTCCATATTTGTCATGTTGAGGTTTTTGACTTTTTAGGATAGTCTCAAGTGTTTGAGAGCTTTTCCAACCCTTTTTAACTTTCTCCAATTCCTTCCTTTGAGATACTATTTCGGCTTCACGTTCTTCACAAGTTTCTTCTTTTTCTTTTAGCTTTGTTTCCAAGAGATATTCCCTTCTCTTTGTTTCCTCATTTTCTACCTTGAGAGAAATGATTTTATTCCGTAATTTCTCATTTTCCTCAATGGCACTTATTAACAGCTCATCTACATTTCCTTCAAGCCCTAAGTCATCATCATTTGTGAATGCCATGAATAATGTTTCTTAGCTTTTAGCATGGTCACTTTTTCATCTGATTTCTTTTTGATGACTACAAATTCATCTTCATCAGACTCATCTTGCTTAGAGAAGAGTTTCTTCTTATTGATCCCTTTCTTTTTGTATATCATTCTTTTAGAATTTTCTTCATCATCACTATCATGCTTATGAGGACATTTTGCAACATAGTGACCTATTTTTCCATATTTGAAGCAGATAAGAGGGTACTTACCTTTTAGCATAGATCCTTTCTTAAGCTTTCGTACAAATTGTGCCAATTCGGATTCCACATCGGAGTCATCACTACAATCATTCCTTTCTCTCCCCTTCTTTGATTTTGAAGCCTTGAATATTGCATCTTTGGAGCTTGGGCCACCTTTTCTCATCTCATAGGCAGTGAGGATTCCATGGAGTTCATCCATCTTGAGAGTATCTAGATCCTTTATTTCTTCTATGGCGCTTATTTTGGAGTCAAACTTGTCTAGAAGAGATCTTAAGACCTTTTGAACAATGGTACTTTCTTCAATATTTTCGTCCAATCCATTAACAGAGTTGACCATTTCAGCTACTCGGAGAAAGTATGATGCAATATCTTCTTCATCTTCCATTTTCAGACTTTCAAATTGCCTTCTATGAGTTTGAAGCTTTTGCCTTCTTGACTTTTGAGTCCCCATTGTATAATCCAATTAGCTTATCCCACATTTCTTTGGTAGAGTTACAATTCATGACTTTTGTAAACTCGGAATTAGTGATTCTGCTAGTGATGGAGTTCAAGGCTTTTGCATTTGCAATGTAGGCTTTCCTCTCGTCTTGATTTGTTGGAAGAGTGGGAGTAATTGGGTACTCATTTAGAATGAAATGCCAGACTTCAGGTACAAGGGACATTAAGTAGTAGGTCATTCTCTTTTTCCATAAACCAAAATTGGTGCCGTCGAATAGAGGAGGTTTCCCTGACGCTTCATGATTTCTCATCATGACTACGAATCCTTCTTCAAGTTGTTAGGCTAATATGAAGAAGCCTGATACAAATTGATGGAAATATTGGAGGGGGGTGAATCAATATTTCTTTTTAATTGTTCTTTTTATCACCAAACCATTTATATATGGAACACAGAAATAGATAGCTGGAATAAATGCTTTTATTAACAAAAACAATGCAATGAAATAGATACAATATATAAATGGTTGCAATCAGTTTCCAAGCACCAACTTGGACTTTTGTGAGGCTTCAACCTCCAGAGCACCAACTCTATTTTTCCAAGGCAATAGTTCTGCACTTGGGAGCACCAACTCCCAAGGATTCCAATCCTTTCAGTTCTGAGGCTCCAACCCTGTGGACTCCAAAGCTAACCTGGTATAAACTATTTTGCTGTAGTTCTCTACTCCCAAGCCTACTGAGCTTCTGCTTCACTCCTGTTCTCCTGCTTCTCCTGCCTCTGCCTGAACTTCGGCTTCCTCTCGCTCTGATTATATGCACATAAAAACCCTTTCCTTGTTTTTCCTATTTTATATGTTCCTAATGCCTCTGACTGTTGGTTTCCGCATTCCACTGACTCTTCAACTTCCTCAACACTCGCTTCAGCTTCCTCTGTGCTGGCTTGTCCTTTGGCTTCCCTCTTCTTCATCGCTTTGGATTCCTCTGCGATGGTTGGTCCTTCGGCTTCCCGACTTTTCGGTTTCCTCTGCGCTGGCTTGTCCTTCGGCTTCCCGTCTTTTCGGCTTCCTTTGTCTCTTCGTGTTCACCAAAACTTCAGGGACATGTTGATTCAACAACGAGGACCGAAAATACTTAGAGAAGGCTGTTGCACATTAAAAAACTGTAACAAAGGCCCTTTTTAATAATAATGTGCATCCAACAGACTTTATTGTTTACGGAGAGATTTTATTGGAGGGATAGTACCAACAAGGAGGCCTCACCTGCCACGTCACCATCACAATCGCAATCGGCTTTTTTCAGGTCTACTGAACTATCAGAACTCCAATTATAAGCTTTTTGGCCTTAAAAACCCCGGGCAACACAAATACTGAAATACACAGGAAATATATGAAAATCCCAACCAAAACGCTTAAGGGTGGACTTCAAAGAACTTTGCACCCACATCTATAACTGCTTCGGGTCCACCTTCAGCCGCTATCGCGAGCCCACCATCGATCTGCGAGATCCTCAATCTGGCGGTCAATATTCATTTTTGGGTGGCCCAAAAGTATGGAGGTTACCTGCCCGAAGAAAGCGGTTTCTCTCTTTCCTCCACCAGCCACGTGTCGCCCATTGTATGGGATCGGGCGGAGCCAACCCAATACCATTTATCACCTAATGCCCCCCTGAAATCCTACTTACAGAACTTAAGTACTATAGGGCCACTTCTAAAAAATCCTTTCGGGTCCGGTCTTTATGCCTTCGGGGCTTTTCCTTTGTATTTCGGTTTTTACACCGAAACCCGCCAATACATAGAAAAACCCTTTATGCGCGGAACTTAAAATTTATAAAGTCGGGTTTATAAAACCCATTGGGTTCGCCTGTGTAATCGCAATCGGCAGTAGCATGTGTTATTGGCCCCGCTCCTTTGCATCTCGGCGATGCGATATTGCGATCGCCGATCAAAGCAATCGCATGTCGCATGGCCCCGAGGGTCTTTCCCTTGCCTCGTGGCATCACTGACGCCAATTCGCCAATATATATGTATTTGCCACCTCCGATAGTGTATTCCGAAATATACACCCTTTTCCGCCTCCGATATTGATAGTGCATATATATATCTATATATATGTGTGTGTGTGTGTGTGTGTGTGTGTTTTCAGCCTCTTTTAACTCTTTCGCCTCCTTTAACTCTTTTGTGGCATATATTGCTCTTGATAGTGTATTCTTTGGCATACCTTTCTCCCGATATGGCTCCTCCTGAGCTCCGATAGCTCTGTTTTGTTCCTAGAATATTGCCATATTGACATCAATGGCAATCTGTGTTAACATCTTCATCTTCTATTAGAGTTCAATATTTCTTCGTCTTATCACCTGATGATCATATTATTTCTTCAGCTCCATATGTGTCTTCTAGCATGTCCTCCTTCTCCATCTCTTTCTTCATCATCTTGCCATAGCATGATAGAGTAACTATGTCTACAATCCACTCATGACAAGATGTGTTTAGCCTGATAAAACCCTAATCTAAGATGGTGCATACTGATTCACTGACTGAGTCGAAACTGGATGAAAAGCTAGGAAAGAGGCTCAATAACTACGCAATTACCCAGTTCAAGTAGTCAGGGGTGAGCTTGAGCCTTCAGACTGTGCAGTGCACAGTGCAGGCTAGGCTGAGAAAGAAAACTGTGCAGTCTGGGAGCTCAGGGTAACAGGTTGAGGGATATGCACTTGATCAACCTATTGCATAGTTTTGGAGGACATATGAGCCCAAGTGATTGCACAATTTCTCATCTCAGGGATTCAGTGGTGAACTTGAGCCCCGAGACAATGTAGTGCACAGTTGAGGCAGGACTGGGGAGACAGACTGCACAGTTTCTAGGATTAGTGAGCTTAGCTGCGGGTTTTTGCACTACTTGGGAGAAATGTGCAATTATGGGAAGTAGAGGAGCCTAGGTCATTACGTAGTTGCACAATTCAGGAGCTCAATGATGAGCTTGAGGTTAGAGATTGCGTAATGTGCAGTTAAAGCTAGGATAGGAGGATGAATTGCACGATTTTGGGAGGCAAGGTCGAGCTTGAGCACTGGAACTGCATAGTTCAACAGTCCTAGGAAGCATGAATTACGCATTGTGTAGCGTCAAGGGACAAGGATGCAACTTGAGGGTTAGAACTGCGCAGTGTGATGTTGAGGAAGGCCGGATGAGGTTAGGTTGTTGGGGAGTTTCTAAAAATGGCTAAGTGCGGGACTGAAGAGATTGATGTGAACAGTGATATGACTTGATTGTGATCACACACTTGAAACACTTTGACAACACAACAACATAGATCATCCAAAACATGTTAACAACATATTTCCCTCAATTGACAACCTTGCGACGACTTTATGATAAGTGTGACACTAAAGGTACACTTTACAACGATCGTGACAACACTTGTGTGACAGTGCTAAAAACTTTGGGAATAAGTGCAAATGATGTTTACATGGTTAGACCAACTTATATTCACAAAGATAACCCCTTGAAAACACTAGAACAAGCGTACATACATTGTGCGACAACTAACATGCAAAAAGACTCCAATTGCTAAAGTGTGAATGACTCTTGTGATATGTGGACGCTAATGAAAGTAAAACATGTTAGAGCAAAGATAACATGAAAATGACACTAGTTAGAGTGAAGGCAAGTGAAAGAGACAACCGAAAAACATGAAAATGACACTCACGAAAAGAAAGGTGCATGAAGGCGATAGTTTGCAAAACTCACCGAAATGGAAATACAAACGCAACTAGAATGTGAGAAAATGTCGTTGTCAGTGCACACTAATTGTCGACATGGATTGGACATCACACATGCACAATCTTGATGCAATATGTTATGGTTGTCCAAGCTTGCATAAAAGGATGCGCTCATAAATTTGTTGCAGCCTGAGCATATGTGAGTAAGTGACTTCGACACTTCTGATCCAAGCAGGGAGCTCAAAAGCATCAATCAACCAAGAAGTGACTATGGAATGACCGATCACAAGATCCACAATAGGCTCCAAAATTCGAGTGCACGCAAAATTTTGGAGGGTGTTTTTTGCAGTGACAACACTTGGCGACACACTGAGAGAAATCCAACTTCTCTACCTTGGTGAATTATTTCGTGCAAGGTCTAGTTCTTCAGAAAGTTTTGATTCATGATTGAGATTACCATGGCTTCCCCACTTAACCCGTGCATAAACATAGTCCCCTTCATTCCTTTATTTGGTTAAACACAAACAGAAGATCACCGATCACACAATGTTTCAAATCAAGATAGGGTAATAAAGTTCGCAAGCTTTAGATTTTCAGAGTATAGTTTTTCATCTCTGGTGTTGCTCCGCTACCAGCGAGCATAGACAGTACCCCGACGAAGTCACTTCAGGGACACAAACATTTATCCATTGCCAATGAGCTTGGACAATACCTCGACGGAGTTTCTTGCTTCACCTCTCGGCGCAGGAAGCCTTTCTCTTCTTTTGCCTTTATTTATTTATTTATATAGGACTGCACATCAACATTTATTTATTTCATGGGTGGAAGAGGGATCTCGACTTATTGAGAGTGGGATAGGTTGTCCCTTTAGAGAAGCATATATAAGGCCTATTATATTGGTTTGCTCGTTTATATTTTCCCGAGTGCAGGCATGAGGTTTCTAGAATAGACATGGAGGTCATGGTTCAACACAAGGTTTTCTTAATGCAAGGATCGTATTTTCTGTTGGAACATCATCGACCAAAAGATTTAACCCAGAAAAGGAAGAAGGACAAAATTAGCCAAATGTTGTAGTGTTACAAAGTCCTTTTCTATTTTTCTACATTCCCTTTTGGTCCAAGAAAACATCTCCATGCATGGTGTTACCGATGGAACAAAAAAGAAAAGACACAATACAACAAGAAAGAAAAACCAAAGCACAAGCAAAAGAGGCTAAACCAAAACATAATGCAAGACATAAGTAATGAGATAAGAGAGACTGAAGAGAACAAGCACAGGATGAGTGCAAGAGAGGGAAAACTAGGATGAAACTAATCCTACTCCTAACCTAATGACTAGAAGGTCGAGGTCACGTATAATGGAATTTCCAATGTAGCCTCCGTAATTGTTCTCGATATGCAATCACAAATATGCGATCGATTAAAACAAATATAAAACAATGTGCAATAGAAAATATAAGAACTTTAATAGCTTGCACAAAAATTTGAAGGTCTGGCATGTTAGCAAAAAGATAGGCCATAGCCGCTACTTCTAACTGGTTCACATTCTTACTTTTTTTATGAAAACCATCATTCAACAAACCTCAGAAGCTTCTTGCGAATATGTCTTCAACTAAACCAAAATACTTAGCAAGCACACAGACATATCAAAACTTGTTATTTGTGACAGAGCCTACCAAGTAAGATTTCTCCAACCATTCAACGATTGGATCGTAAAACTCATGACAATCCTCTTGAAAACCTTGAAATCTTTGAAAAGACGAATTTTCAATTAAAGGCACAGGATTGCGATGAGAATCTTGTGATGATAAATAGATCTGATCATATTCAACAAGTGTGTAAGGGTAGGGAGGAATTGACATAACCATTTGCGAGTGCGGAAGTGCCTCAACTGCTTGACAAGTACCCAGATAGTGATATGTTAAACCATAAAAATCATAAGGTGTAAAATGATTGTCATTGGATGTGTTGATGGGAAAATAGTAAGTTAAATGACAATCATCAGAAAAATAATCATGATCAGATCCCCAATGGAGTCGCCAATTTGTTGGCCGGATAAATCGTTCTTGCGGACAAGACCGATCTCCCTAGTATCCAATGATATCTAGCAACAAAGAGCACAAGCAAATCTACTTTTCTCTAAACATGTTTCAATTCATTAATGAATACTAAGAGGTGTAACAGACCCTACCTCGGTCCAACGCTTGTTTGAGGCAATTTTATCCCAACAGCTTCAAGTAGTTCTCGTTTAATAACCTGCATACACAAACAAGCACACATCAAAGCATACCTGCGTATAACAAAACATGTTCATTATGAAGATCAAGGAGCTCATAAAATAAACCATTAGAGACATTTCATTGAGAAAAACAAACTTGATTGTATTAACTTTATGAATAAAAGAACCTTATAGCCTTTGCCTTGATGTTGCACAAGTTCTTTCCAGGGTCCAGCAGGAGTCTCCTCTACTTTGACAAGCCTCACTCATTTCCCAAATGACATGAAAGGTATGTGATCTCTCCTCTCACAAGCTCAGAAAGGAAGCCTAGTTTTCAACAGCATTTACCCTCAAGAATCTTCAGCTTTCAACCTCCTCTACAACCAACCCAATGCATGAATTTATAGTGCAAATGGAGGAAGTTGTAGGTCCACCATTGAAGGGATAAGTTCCTCCTTCAATGGGATAAGCACCTCATATAATGGAGTTAGCTCCCTTATTTATGGGATGGATGAACCAAGGTGGAGCGGACTTGCCAGCTTAATATTCCTTCTAGAAGTGTCTAGAAGTGACCCAAGATGAGTTTTTAAGAATGAACTCACGCATTTTTAACTTTTACAGGGGTTCGCACCCATTACTCAATATACAGAGCGGTCAGGTTCACAGGAAACATGACCATTAGGTGCGGCACTGCAGGCAATGCTAGGAGAAAGTGCGGAACTAGGATTTGAGATATTTTTAAGGTCTTTCCCTCATTTTCAAGGCTTGGCATGAAGAGCTGAGGTTTAAGACTTGCAAAGGAGGTATGTATGAGTGTTGATGGACCCATACAAACTGTAGAAAGTCATGGTGACAATTTTTTGTGTAACAGATTGCCCCCTAAAGTGCGAAGTCTGTAATAGATGAGGATGGTTTTTGATCATCTAAGAAGAGTGAAGGACTTTATCATTTCAAGGATCTTCCTGTGGATACCACGGTCGAACCTGTAAAAACATTCAACGCAAAATATATATATGTGAAAATATCATCGTTGAGGTAGGCATTCCCATACTCAGATCAAAACTGACTAAGGACTATCTAAAAATGCTCTGATACAGGAATGATTTTGTATTACATCACAAGTAGGAACATATGGACACAATATGGGCACAACCATCTGTTTATGAATAGTCCACTATATAATGATAACAAAATTCCTCGCAGCTTGGATGGTGGAAACTAGATCCACGGTCTTCATTTCTACTTCCCGAACTAGTACGATTCTACCCCATGTGAATGAATGTTTCGAAGTCGAACATGGTAGAAACCACTTGATTACCAGTCAATGATGTAAACTGTTAACAAGTGTGAGAGGAACCACCAGTAATGTCAATGGCCCTCAAAGTACTCAGTACAATCCATGAAATGTGAATGAATGAGTTGATGTCAAACACGTCACAAAATCCTTTGATCGAAGGTCAATGATGCAACCTGTCATCAAAGGCGTGAAACCTGCCATTGAGGCATGCAGATTCCAAGGTACTAACGATTTCTAGATCATCTTTCTAGATAATGAGTTGGAGTCAATAGAAAGCGATCCGTCATAGGCAAGCCCATAACACGAAATCATAGATCAGGTCTGAATAAATATATTTGGCAAGAACTAACTCAGGGATGGTCAATGATGGATGATAGATATTTTGTAGGTGAATGGTTTATTTGCACAGACCTCTTGAACACATAACGACACTGCAGATGGCTTGGTGACAATTGAACCAAAGCTAATACCTGGAAACTGGCTGAAGACTTTCAATGTGGCTTGATGAACTGTTAGGTAAAGGATTTCCCAACCCAAGTGAATAAAAGTGTTGTGTTCAAGAGTGATGGAAAGTTTTTCAAACACAAAGTATGACAAACAGGTTCATTTTTCTCTCTTTTCCCCCACCATTTCTGGTAAGTACCTCATTATTTTTGACAAGCTTGAGGAGGATAACATTTTCTTTGTTATAACCTCATCCTTCGAATGAGTCCAACTTAGTTTAGATTTGAACCCTAAGAAGGAGTGGTCCGATCCTGTCTGTAATTGAACAAGTCCTTTACTGTTAAATTTTAATGAGTCTAGTATAGAAGAAACTCGACGTTTTTCAATTTTAGGGAGTCAGAAGAAAAGCTTAAGAAAACTCCATGGTTGTCCTTTTTCGTAAATTTGTGTCTCCCAAGCCCGAAAAAGTATAAAATAATACTTGAGAGAACTGCTTGGTCATTACGATCAAGGAGTACTTTTCATAATTAGTACCTTCAATCTGAAAAAGTAAAAAGCGATCAAAAACACGTCATTTTATTACCAATATCGAACTTGAAACGATAAAAGTTTGACAATCTTTTCATGTTTATACGGTCTAAAAAGAGGTGTAAGAGGACCATCTTTTTAATTCCGTTTTAACAAGTCTAAAAAGAAAAAATCGACAATCTTTTCATATTTTACGATCCAGAAAAGAGCTTAAAGAGGACTCCTATGTGTTTTTTGTTGAAAATGACCAATTTCACCTGAATACCCAATATTCTGCAGAAAAACTGCAAACATTACTCATATCTCTTTTAAAAATAATAAAAATGCACCAAAAATGACCTTTTCAAAGCAAAAAATAAATAAATTTAATTTATTTATTCAGAAAATCTTATAAAAAAGGATTTTACAAGTTCATTTTACCCTTTGCCTTTGGAGTAAAAAGTAAGAGCTTTTAGTAGAAAACTTCTTGTGGAGATATGTGAAAAATCTAACCGCTAGAATCAAGAACTGCCTTCTCTAGCTAATCCACATTGTCCCTGACTTGCATTTCATCAGTTTAAAATTTTGTTTTAGGGTTTAGAAATTGATTTTTAGAGGAAAATTAGGGCAAAAAATCGCCCGCGGCAGTTGCGCAGGGGCGCCATGTGGCCCCTGCGCACCTCGATTTTTCTATCCACAAAGAAAAGTTAGGGTGCCGCACCTGTCCTTAAGGAGAAGTGTGCACCTACACACTATGTCTAAAGGGATGTGTGCGAACCCTGCGGAACGCAGATTTTAAACCCTAAATTCCTCATTTTTTGCCCCATAGAATTTTGAAATGAAAGTTCTAATCCACCTATTTTGCAATGTAGGTACACAAGATTCTTTTTTGGCGGGAAAGAGAGCACGAGGATGTGGATCAAGCTGCATTACTCCATCCACCTTCATTACAGGCATTGAGACTATGCAGGCTATTCAAATTTTGGACCATACCTGGCATGAGGGCACAGGGAGACTTTCTACAATGGCTGGTGAACAGGTGGAGCACGCAGGACCAGTGCTTTATTATTGGTGGCAACCGGCTTGAAATCGAGCCAGATGACATATACTTTTTGACTAGCTTGCCCAAGAGAGGTGAGCAATTATCTCTGTTTAGATCTAGGCCAGGTGGTCAATCTGTCGCTAGGACTAGAGTTCTGTAATGACCAGACTTCAGACAAATGGATAGATGTTAAAAGCATCTCCCATCCTAAACTAAAGGTGATTTCCTTTACTGTTATCAGACTCTGTGGGAGTGTAGCATTGCATCTAGCTACAGGTTCCCAGATGCGCATGGTAGTAGACTACTTCCGAGGCACCATCTTCAACTGGTGCGATGCTGTATTGGCCAATGTGAAGGGCCAATTGACTAGGGCAAAGAATGGACAGCTAAAGAACTTTGGATATGATTATTTAGTTGTCAGCTTTGCCCTAGAGAGGGTACCTATGCTGGTTCCATAGCAACTCATTGTTGAGGCTGGACTTCCCCGAGATCCCCGGGTTATGCGATGGGTTGCAGTCATGGCCCACCATCCTGAGGAGGGTACTGAGGTTGTTCGATTCACACCAGAGTATTTTCATTGGTTAGAGAACCAACTCTTTGTGATTCAGGATTTTCCATATGCTGGGATGGATTATCGTGGTGATCCCGACATGGATCTTCCACCAGGAGAGTAATGGGATGATAGAGGTAAAATTGTTTTCAACAAATTTATTATATATATATATATATATATTTTTTGTTTTTAAATCGTCCCAAAACTAATAGTAAAAGTCTTAAATGCAGATGTGGGTCCACGACGACTAGCCGCTCTCCAAACCTATGATTGAAGACAACCAGCTGCCACAGCACTGGCCCCACAGGACCAATCAACAGAGACCTTGGCCGAGTTAGAGAGCCATCTAGATCGCTTGACCGCAGATATTTCGGAGACCAGCATAGATGACATTCCTCTTAGACTTCAGCGCTATGTGATTGGGGTCCCAGGACCTTTTAGGAGGTTCCTTTGTAGGGTGGCCCGAGCAGTGGTGTCTTATCGGAATCATCACCAGTGATAGGATGATTGTCTTATAGACTCATTTTTGGACTTTTTATACTATCATTTTTGCCGATCATAAGGTGTTTTTCAACCTGTGATCGAGGACGATGTATATTTTTGACACACTCCTATGCTATGCTATATTATTATTATGTTTATCTTGCAAAACATTTTATGGGATGTTTTTAAATTTACTGTTTGATTTAATGCAAATGTTTATTTAACACTCGAGAAGCAACTGCATCTGCTAATGTATTTAAATATCTTGGAATGTGCTGATATTCTATGTAATCAAATTCTCGTTCCAAGAGATAGAATCTCAAAAATAATCGTAATAACACTAGATTTCTAATGGCATAAACTCGATTAAGCTATAATACAATGAGTTCTGAATCTAAGTAAACAATCAAACTCCGAATTCCAAATGAAATGGATACAGATAACAATTCAATCACTGCACTATATTCTGCAATGTTGTTCATTGTCTGACCGAGGCTTACCCCATGCATAGATACTAACTCGTCAGAGGGCGAATAGATAACCCAACCTGGGGAAGAGATGTTTCGTGTACTACGACAAGCACCATCAGCGAAACCGATGTATGTTTGGAGAGGCGTCGACATCTACAGTATCAAGAGTAAAATCAAGATAAGAAGGATTAATGATGAAAAACACTCTCTAAAGTAAAGCACACATTCCTAATCTAAGAACACACCAAACTTAGAAAGAAACTAGTCTAAAAAATGAAACTAGTCTAAAAAATCTCCACACTAATCTTTTAAGGATAATATCGCTTTAGATAAAGCCCATTCCTGGGTTTACCTAAAGAGACACCGTCAAAATCTTCTAACTCGTAGGCCCCTTTTGCCAACTTTCACTTGAAAATATACGGACCATGCCACATGGGCACAAATTTGCTAGACCCTAGCTTATCGTTTGCTTGATTGTAAAGTAAGACTAGGTCTCCTTCCGAAAAATTGCGGGGTGTAACATTTCGATCATACTGAGCTTTAATCCTTTTGGCATGAGTTTTGACAGCTAATGCATCACTACATCGATTCTCATCTAATTGAGCTAAGTATAATAAACATTTTTCCTCTTCGGAAGTAACTCGTAATAATTGCACGACAATTTGTAATGACGGGATTTCGCATTCAATGGGTAATACTGCCTCTAAACCATAAACCAGTTGAAAGGGAGTAAAACCTGTTGATGTTTTGACTGAGGTTCGGTATGCCCAAAGTGCTGAAAATAACATGTTATGCCAATTCGACCTATGAATCCCAATGATTCGTCAGATCATGGTGACTAGAACTTTGTTGATTGCTTCAACCAGACCATTTTCCTGTGGGTAATATGGAGTGGAACTATTGTGACGTAGGCCAAGCTGATATGAAAATTCAGTCATCATGATGTTTCGAAAATGACTCCCATGGTCAGTGATAATCGCTTGGGGAACACCAAACCTAGCAATTATATGGTTGAAAATGAAAATCACAACAGTTTTGCCATCTGCCGAAAATGTAGGCATCGCCTCGGATCACTTGGTAAAATAATCTACCGCAAGGATGATATACGCATGCCCCCTGACCGAGTGAGGGTTACATGTAATAAAATCGTTACCCCATTTTGCGAATGGACCAACGGAAATGATAGGGTGGAGAGGAGCAGGTGGAGCGTGCATCTTACGATCAAAAAGCTGGAAATTGTGGCATTCCTGGACTGCTGTAATACAATCTTTGAATAAGGATGGCCAGAAATAGCCAGCGTGAAAAATCTTTTGGGTTGTGGCATACGCAAACATATGACTGCCACACACTCTAGAGTGACAGTCATTAAGAACCCTTTCAGCCTCGTCATGAGTAAGAAAACGGTGGAAAGCAGAACCCACCCCATGATGATAAAGAGTATCTCCAATAATAGTGTAAGGTTGGGACTGGAATCGTATTTTCCAGCACTGAGATCGTGAAATGTCTAGACAAAAAGATTGGGCCTGGAGATAGACAATGATATCTCCATACCATGGATCAACAGTGCTAATAAGGAACAAGGATTCATCCACAATGGGTTCTTCCGCCACATGTTCGGTATCAACACGAGGGAAGCCACACATTAATTCCGCAAAAACCAAAGACTTCTTTGACTTGGACTTCTCAAATTCCAAGTCAAATTCCTGCAGGATGACAATCCATTTGGAATACTTTCCCCCTAGCAATTGTTTAGTGAAAATGTATTGCATAGGGTCACAGTTAGAAATGACCGTGGTTTTGCGTAACAAAATGTAATGACGAAATCGTTGAACAACTTAGACTGCAGCTAAGGCCAGTTTCTCCACATGTGAATATTTTAACTCAGTTGGAGTTAGAGTCCGACTAAGATAATAGATCACATGTTCACTTTCGAATTCATCCTGTTAAACTAAAACCATCCCAATGGTGGAATGGGAAGCGGCGAGGTACAAGAAGTAATCCTGGTCATAGTTGGGAGGATGCAATAACAGCGCATGGGTCAACGCATGTTTAAGTGCATCAAAATATTTGTCAGCTATCTCGTCCCAAAAGAACAGAGTGTTCTGTTTCAACAACCGGGTGAAACCTTTTGTAATCTCCGTGTAGTTAGGAATGAAACGACGTAAAAAGTTTGCTTTCCCCTGCAAACTCTGGAGTAGGCGAAGAGTCGAAGGAGGTGGTAACTTGACGATGGCTTCGACCTTCGAAGGATCGACACGAATTCCAGATTTCGATACAACAAATCCCAGTAAACGATCCGTTTCGATACAGAAAACACACTTGTGCAGATTCAGCCTAATCCGATAATGCCTACATCTCATGAAAATTGCTCGTAAATGAGTGAGATGGTCGGCTTTGCGTAAAGAATGTGTGGCTAAATTATCAAGATAAGGCTGCACAATTTGCTTGATGTCATGAAATGCATAAGACATTTCCCTTTGAAAAGTTGCTCCGGTGTTCTTCAATCCAAAAGGTAACTTGGAATAAGCAAATGTCCCCCATGGAAAGATGAATGTCGTTTTTGGTTGATCAGTAGGTAGAATGTTAATTTGATTGTAATTGGAAAAACCATCCATAAAGGAGAAAATTTCACTACCGGCACAATCATCGATAATTTTATCGATATAGGGTGTGGGATAATTGTCCTTGGGACAAGCACGATTAATATCCCTATAGTCAATACATATTCTTATTGTCCCTTGTTTTTTAGTAACTGGAATAATATTCGATACCCAATCCGTCAAATGAATTGGATAAATGAAACTTGCTTTAAGTAATTTCTCAACTTCGGCTTTGATGGCAGCAGCTTTTCGTGGGTGTATCTGACACAAACGTTACCGAATGGTTTTAGCATCTAGGTAGGTTTTGATCTCATGAACAACGATTGAAGGATCAATTCCTGGCATTTCTTCATAGGACTAGGCAAACATGTCATGGAATTCTTGAAATAGGGCTTTATATGTTTTGATTTCAGTGTCTGTACAAGAAGCACCTATGTGAATGTTTTCAAAAATCCCAGGTTTGACTGAAATGTCGATAGGAATTGTTTGAGAAATGTTGGCTAAATTTTGTTCAGAATCAGGATGCTTCATGGATTCTGTGGTTCTTTGACATATTCAGCGGTAAAAATATATGAAAAATCATTTTCAAAATGATTAATCTCAGGTAAAAATGAAGACCGATGATGAATATCTTCCCATGGTATTACATCAACAAATAATAGTTCCAAAATTTGTTCATCAATGTGAACGGTTTCTGAAAAGGTTGTTGAACCTAAGGTTGAGATTGAAAGTGATTTTCCATGGATCTCATTCACTAGATCAAGGTTGGTTGAACTTGAGTCGGAAAACGACTGATAAGCAACTTCAAAGGGGCTCAAAGGCATGGCATCACCCAGAGAGTCCACCTCGGAATCAAATGGAATGATCCAAGGATCGTCAAGAACAATGGATTCTAACAAAATCATATGAATAGTCGTGAAAGGAGATGGTATGTTGGGAGGAGGAAATGAAAAAGTTCCGAGTAAACCCGAATCTTTAACTAATCCTACCCCAACATCCTTATAAGGGATAACAGTTTTACCAACATGTTGAATACTCTCAGCAGAGGATGGGTTGGACGAAAAGTAAGTTAATTGATCTATTGTAACGATCTTTCCATTGTGTGGAAACTTAATAAGCCGAAATACTGATGAAACAACTACAGTCATGGCGTAAGACCAGCTACGACCCAAAAGAAGGTTGTAATCTAGAGGGGCATCAACCACCTCCACATCTAGATTAACAGTTTTTCCTTCTACCCCTATAGGTAAGTCCTACAAAATGCCATAAGGATGGAACCCTCGGCCATCAAAGGCCTTCAGAATCATCGAGGATTGATTAACTGTAGGAGAACCAAGGGTTTTCCAACACTGTATCAACATAATACACGTTGAAGCTCCCTCATCAATCACAGTCCTAAAACAAGGTCTGTTTTTGACTAACACTAGAATCTGGAAAGCCATTTGATGAGGTAAATGAGGTGTACTATTTTCTAAATCAAAGACTATGAGGTTTGAATCTTGAAGATCAACAACTCCTATAGCCGACAATAGCATTTTACGCTGTGCTGGACAAGATTGTAGCACTTCCAAAGCCGACATTGCTGAAGGTGAAACAACTAAATCTTCAACAATGTTATAG
>APFE030135214.1:17410-27950 GCA_000404065.3 Pinus taeda
GTTCTGAGCAGCTCTCGCATGTGGATTGAAAGCTGACTTTCGAAGTATACCCTTAGCGGGCGGTTTGATTACTAAGTCGGGATTTGGTTTCTTGATCTGTAGAGAATCGGAACCAGACGGGGCTGAGGTTGATGGATTGGAATTAGAAGATTCCACTTCCTTACCACCAATAGGACTCTTACTTCCATAATCTTGAGATCGTGTCGCAATCCTTACATGTGACATCATAATTATGGGCTCTTCCGAGGCACTAGAGGAAGAACCTATCATCTTACTCTCTTGACTTGGAAAATGATCCTTCAAAATAGCAGGTGTTTGCAAACCTTTGACGATTTTTGCAACCTCATCACGATGTGGAAAATCCATTGTGAAATGCTCCTCATCGCAGATGAGACAAGGATAGCGATATTTACGTTTCTCGTCAGTAGATTTAGGTTTATTAGATTTCTCCTTCGAGTTTTGCTTATTCTTCTTCTTGCCTTTCTTCTTACCATTATATTTTGATTTGGTCATAGATGATTCTACGACATGAACATCGACATAAACTTCAGGTGAAGACTCTCCCTTCGGGGAATCTGGTAAAGTTATAATAGGAGAAGAATTCTTGGAGGATTTCTTCTTACTCTTGGTATTAACAGTACCAAGCATACCATCAGCAGCATGAGACCCTGAGGGAGGTGCAGCTATTTCATTTTGTTTCACAAGGTCGGGGATTTTCTCGTGTAACTTACCTGACTGTGTATAAACTAAGTCAAATTATTGAGCTTGAGAAATTACTTTCTCTTCGGTAACTACTCCTGCCTTGGCTACATATTCATTTATTTTGGGTAATAACGATTTTACAGACCATTCTGCCAAAATTTGGTCCGGGATAAAAACTTTCACTAAACGACGTCGACGTCGGCATTCATGAATATGGTCTGAAATATATGTGGACGTCAACTATTTTAATGAAGTTAATAATTCTGTTCCATTGTCATATTGGACTGGCAGCTGAAATGAGTAAGGAAGTGTCTAACTGACTAAAATTGTAAAAAGAGCCTTGTGGCAACTCAATGTACCACTTGGCTGCAAGGGCAATCAAAGTGCGTTGAAAAAGATGAAGACGAATTGAATCATCTATAATGGAATTCGATGCACACTAGAGATGGTAAGTCATCACATGATTAGACAGATCTTCTCCTGACTTCCCCTCAAACTTTGGTATATCACTGGGCAACTTATTCGACATTGGCGGCCAAAACGGAAGATGATTAATTCATTTGTAAGGCGTGATAAGTCAGGAAAATCCAAAGTTGCTATAAACGATAACTGACGGTTCGGATCCCGAAAACTTGGGTTCATAAGACCAGCCCCAGGAGGAGGATATCCAGGATAACTTGGTATCAGATTTGCATTTGGGATATTATATCCTCCTGGAAAACTAGGATTAACCGGACCATACTAGGGTTGTTGAGGTTGTTGATACATATACCCAGGGTACGGTTGATACTAATAAGCCAGGTTTTGCACAGCAGGGCCGAATTGATACTGCCCCTGATACAGTTGATAAGTAAATTGGGGTTGACTTGTGACAACCAAACTAGGCCCAGGTTGTCCTACAGGCATGGAAACCAGAGTCTGGATTGTAGGTCCGGACTGAGGTAAAGAGGCCTGAGGAGTTGATACAGGAGCAGTAGAAACTAGAGTTGTTGATACTCCAGAAATAGGTGGAGTGGATTGAACAGAGGCCATAGTAGTTGAAGTAGACATTTGGGACGAAGTTCGAGGTGAACTAGGCCTAGACTGATGAGCTACCCTAGGTGTGGAAGTTTGAGTAGTAGGCTGGAGAGGTTGCTAGGGTGAACCAGAAACAAAAGACTGTCCAGATTGCGATGACAACTTCACACTGGGTTGCGGAGCCTGTTGATCCCACACCACGTTCATTCCGGGGTATGGACCCATAATAGGTTTAGCATATTGAGGACCAAAACCAGGTTGAGTGTAAGATTGATAATTATACGATACATTTCCCGGTCCTTGAACAAATGATTGACCTGAAGGTGGTTGGAAACCTTGAGGTTGGTATTGACCTTGAGGTTGGTACTTGTTATCACTCAGGTTGTTCCCTGCTTCCAGAAGGGAATACGGCCGAGGTAACCACTAACCAATCTTTTAGCAGCAGATCCTAGCCAATCTAAAACTAGAGAGGGCTCTCTCTTTATGATTTAGATTTGTTTGATTATATGTTAGGCTAGTTATGAAGCACAAGTTTTGTTTGGTGTTTCGAGGATGACATTCATTAGAACAAAGTTGTAACATGAGAGAAGTTCATACCGTTTGGTTTATGGAGTCTAATGGAAATAAACCTTTGAGTAGGGTTTCTTTGGCAATAGGGAAATAACAGAGCAAGATAATTAAACACAGAACAACTTTCACGCTGAAATAAGATGAAATGAAGTTATGGAATGAAAGGCAATCAAGAATCTTTCATTATGTTAACATAGTGAAATTGTGTAAACATTATCAGGGAGAAATTAAGAATTCCTTGATGATATTTAGAGTGGAAGAACCAGGGAGATAGGAGCAATCAAGAATTCCTGCCCATGCTAGTTCTGTGGAAAACATAAAAAATTGACAGGAACTGAACACAAAGTACATAAAAGTAAATTCTGAGTTATTCTTTTTTCCTGTAACTTAGAACATGATATTTAGATGGTAAATGAAAAAAAAATACAGTAACACAAGAGTAAAGAAGACTTATTGATCCATGTATTAGCACGAGAATTCTGCGATATATCCTTCTTCCATTGACTCCATAACTAGCAAGTTCACCAACACAACATTCCAACAATTTTTATTTCAGAAGAGTTCTCAAAACATACAGCTCAGGTCCAGAATGATATTCACCAACCAACAACAACACATATCTTGAGAAGGTATTTATAAAAGAGTTTACAAAATATCCCGTAGGAAAATATCAAGTAATAAATTTATCCATCTACTTTAGCAGGGGCAATAACTGATATGGAAGACTGTGCAGAAATGAATGAAGGAATAAGTATGTTGTACTGGCTGCCTTAGGTGTCCTGTTATTGTTGACCTTTTTGGCTCAAATAGTCGGTTGATGGCTATTTCTCTGATTTTCATTTCTGATGTGTTGTCACTTGCCACCTGTGCCTGAGTTTGTTTGAATGCTTTTAGCGCGAATTCCATCTTGTCGATTTGATTTTTTGATAGGAGACCCATACATTGCAAATTACTTGTAATGCAGACAATTTACAAAAAGGAGAATCAAACTACCTTGGCAAGACCTCAAGCATGCTCTACCACCATTGATCTGTTGGTAATTGATGCTTTTTCAGCTTAATCAATGTCTCATCAACTTCTGTATACCTATAATAATTTGGCTGGACTTCAAAGAGATGTGCTATCTCATGCTCAATGTAAAACAAATTTTCCAATTTATCATATAAACTTTGTCCAAAGGGAGGCACTGTCTCTTCTGAACCGCTTGATGACACTGTAATTTGATTGGTAACATAGGTATTTTGCCTGTGAGCATACTATTGATGTTTTAATAGCCTCCCATTGCTAATGAATAAGCTGGGTAAACCTTTGCTCTGTAATACTGCAAACTTTTGTCTGAAGGCATTTACCTCTGTCTGCATTTCTTGACACTTTCTTTCTATAGTTTGTACAAAATTCCTCATGGTCAACACTTTCTTGACTCTCAAAATAGTGTCTGTCCTATTATGAATATCTAGAGATGCTAGCTACTCACTAGTATGAGTATTCGAAAAATGAATCAATTGATTGGCTTGCTCAGGTTTGTTTGCTAATAATGCTCTGGCCTTTTGAGTCTCATATTGAGCTAACCCTATCAATTCAATCTGGTCCAAAATACTCTGTAGTGTTGTCCATTGATCAGCAATAGACTGGCCAATTTTATCCCACAAAATAGTTTTGATTTCTGTTAGAGTTTTATGAAGAGTGAGTTCCTTTTCGAAGGCTTTTATTTTATTCTCCAAGGCCTTCACTTCTCTTGTCTTCTCAGCCACAGTCATTTTTGATTTGTCATAATTTACCTCAATCTTCGCCAGTTTTTCCTTGGCTTCTTTTAATTCTTCCATTTGGATTTCCAAATCCTTTATTTCTTTCATCATATCTTCCATGCTCAAGCTGGCATCTTGTCCTGCTCCTATTGTAGTTGTTGCTGAAGTCTAGGTAATTGCTATTGATGCTGGATCAGTAGGAGGGGATGCCATGGTGACTATAGGAGGAGCAACTGTAAGATTTGGAGCTGTTTGAGCTGGCTGAGAGGCCAACTCCTCTTGTTTTCCTTGTAGTGCTGTCTCCAAGGCTTTCTCTGTCTCCAATAGTCTTTTATTCATCCTCATTAATAAACTTACCACATCCTCCTCTTCTCTTTGTTGTGCCACTTCTGTGGTCTGAGGGTGCATTATAGCTGGCAGCTTAAGTTGTCTTCTGAGGGCTGCTATGTGTTCTTCTTTGTTTTTTATTAAGGCTTGTGTGCCCTTGGGATCCTTGGGATCATGTCCTAGTTCCATGATAATCTCCTCCAAGGATTTAATTCTATTATCCTTGGCTAATGAGGAGGCCTTTTCTAGTTCTAATTGGGTAGAAGTGTTGTACAATGAGTTCTGCATTTTATGAGCCAGTAATGCTTTGTCTGCCAAGGTGAATATACCATTTCTCCAGCTTGTTTGTGTAACTCAATCTGGTCCGTTGGGTGGATGCCTTTAGCAAGAACTTCCAGATTGGTCCTGATATAATCAACAGCTGACTGTGGCTACTGTGTGGTGGGCCTGAAATGACTAAGAGTCATCTTCCCTGCTTGGATATCATAGGCTGCCATTAGCCTTTGTTGACTGGTGGGAGCCATTCTTAGCAATTGGTTATATAGCTAGAACCTTACTGGCTCATTTCTGGCCTTGATTTCAGTGAATGCTCTCTTGATGTCAGAGCCTTGCTTGCTCTGTTGCTTGGTGGATGTAACCTCCACACTGTGCTGTCTCTCTTGCTCTTATTGAAATGAGCTAGTAGATGTTTCGAAAAATGGAGGAATCTGTTGTTCAGATGTTCCCTCACCCCTTAGGTTGCCTATTGTCTCCTCTGTAAATTCTTCTTCAGAGTAGGGGTTCAACCTTTGCCTCTTCTCTCCTTGTTGTTCTGTGGATGCCCCTGTGGGTGTCTCTTCTAGTTTGTCCCTTTTTTTGGCTCTTTCCTCATTAAGAGGAGTTTGTAACACATGGATTTTTGTTGCCTTTGCTTGTGTTGAAGGGTCTTGCTCTTGACCCTTTTCCTGGGCTATAGTTGGCTGAGCTGCCATTGTATTTTGCTACTCTGAATGTTGTATTTCTTTGCCTTTTCCTGCAGGTGGAGTGTCCCGGGGTATGGCGGGAAAACCACTTTCTATCGGGCACTATCATCTGGTCATCGGGGCACCTCTGATATTGATGTGAGCCGTTGGATCTGGAGGGTGCGATCCAACGGTTGATGGGAGGTATAGACGGCGGAGGTTTACAAAATGGGACCTGCGCCAATATTTTAATATTTTCGCAAATATATGTGGGGTATAAACCTTGGTTAACAGGGTTTCATATGGTTTATGGAGGCAGATTTGGTTATTTGTTTAGCTAAATGTTAAACAAATCCCAGGGGGCACGTGGAGGGTTCTTATTGGTCCTGGGGGAACCAATAATCCTGAAATAGCAGGGTTATGGCTATAATTGCTGGGGCGGGGATATTAAAGTATTTTTGGGGTTTTTTACATAGTTTTTATGTATAATAGGGGCGGGGAAATATAGATGGGAGTTATATAATAAAGTTAAAATGTTAATATGGTTTTGTGGATAGAAAAATCTAAGTTTATAAGGTAAAAACTTAGGTTCTTAGGAAAATGAAAGTGGAATGGAAGGATCTTTTTACACAAGAAATGTGACTTGTTTTGATCAAGTGAACACAAAGTTTCACTTAGTAATTCTCATGAAATGAAATGAATTAGGACCATTGAGCAGATCCCAATATCCCTAGGGGGAAGTTAGTAAGTGTTCTTGGGGAAATGAGAGGGGAAATCAGTCATGCTCCATTGAACTGTAGCCACTTTGCCATGATGTTTGTGGTACTCATTAAAACTGATCACTAACCTGCTTCTGCAACACCAGAATTACCTGCCTACCCAGCCTAATACACCTAATATTTTTTCTTCCTTTGATTGGGTGCACTTGAACTAGCAAACCCTTATTTTCCTCTTTTCTTTTGGCTGCCCTCCTATCTAAATCTATCCTTATCTCTTCCAAGGGCTCATATTGAGCAGTTGGGCCCTTTTCTTCTCTACCTATCTAGTGATCTGCCAAGCTTGAATTGTTGAGCAGACCTTCTTCTCTATTCTGAAAAAAGAAATTTAAACATGATCTAGCCAGGGTTGAACTGTCTGGCTATTCATGAATTGTGAGAAAGTCAGTGATTGCACATTTTGAACTTGCTTTGCAACATGTAGTACAGTAGTAGCATTTTGACAAGCCACTTTCCTGGTCTTTCTTTGGGGTTCCTTTCATTTCTCTTCTTCTTGAATTTTTGATTTTTTGATAATATGGAACCTTTGCAGCATGGAAAGGATGATCATATTTGGCATTTCCACAGTCAATCATGAAAAATGACACCTATTGGTATAGGAACCTAACAATACTGACCTTAAGGTTGGTACTGACCTTGCGGTTGGTACTGACCTTGTGGTTGGTATTGACCTTGAGGGACATATTGATACTGGGGTTGACCTTGAGGTACATATTGGTACTAGGGTTGACCTTGAGGAAAATACTGTCCCATAGGGATATACTGTCCTTGAGGTTGCTCCCCAGGTGGTAATGGATTACCTTGAGGTTGCCCCCCAGGCAGTATTTGAGTACCTTGCGGCTGCCCCCCAGATGGTATTGAACTACCTTGAGGTTGCGGATTAGGAGTATTATCATACATCACAAGAATCTCTTCGACACTTAACGGTTTAGTTCCGTTATTACTAGGAGATACTACATATTCAATGGGTTGAGGAGATGCTCCTGAAAACATACCAGATAAAGACTGATACCTAGGAGGAATAGAAGGACCACCGTGTAAAAAAGTTTCTGGCATGTGAGAAAACAAGGATGACTGTCTCGACATATTCAAAGGAGGATAATCAAGGTGGTGAACACGTGAGACCTAGATTTTCTAAAAAATTAGTCAACAAAATATACCAAGCGTCACCTCTAATGGGACTGTAGAGAATGGATTCAAGCTCCCTAAGTTCGATAGTTGGTTGATTTTCAGGGATGCTTATACCTTCGTTCGGACTCGAACTTACAATTTCTTCGATGGAAATGAGTCCAGAAGGAAGATTCTAGGTAATGATATTTTCTACCCTAGGTGAACTAGGACCACTAGAAACAGGAGAAGCAAATCCTGAAGATGGAGTAGCAGCAGGTTTAGTATCAGGTTCGGAGATTTTAGGTTCTTTGGCTAATGAGCTAGTAGGAGTGATACTACCAGTAACCTCGGAAAATGAAATCGGTTCAGAAATATGTTCTGTTTCTTGAACTAGATGATCAAGATATATGATTAACGAAGACTCTCCAGCCTCCAATGACCCAACCCTACTTTCACTAGGTGTGACAAGAGCTCGGAGCCCTTCAAGTTGACTTGGTGTAAATTCAGGAGGCTGCCCCCGAAGTCGATGGGATTGTCTTGCTAATTCAGCCACGATTAATTATTTAATTACTTCACACGAAAACAAAGAAAATCTCAAGAAAACCACCTAAAGTCTCTAAAGAACTAAACAATTTGAAGCACATGCCTAATAAATCTAGGAGATCAAACCACACACAAAGAGTATCTTTCCGGATCGAAAACACTAGTTGGTGATGAAATCCAACGTCGCAGAATTCAATACACAAATGGCGGTTGGAACAGTTACCTCGACAACCTGCTTAATGAAATAGACTGGCACAAGTTTCTCCACTATCACCGTCTCGAGTGAAGTTAACTCCCTAGAGATTCCAAGTGAGTCTAGTCGACGTTTGCTCTAGGTACAATGGGATCTTCCCTCCACCGTCACCTAGGAAAAAATCCTAGAGATTATGGCCACTAAGGTCACCAACAGAAACAAGTATACTTGGGGGAACAGTCTACGATCCGATACACACACAATGGTAGAGTAACAAGCTCAATCCCCTTGAAGGCTCCTTGACATAATCCAAGGTTTACCAACAAGTGACCCCAGGCTCCTCGAAAATGGTCAATCCGAGGTTTACCATTTTTAATACATGAATATCTTCTATCGTTCCCAATGAGGAAGGATTGATTCCCACACTGGTTCGGATATGATCTCATGCTTCTCCTTTAAGAGGAGATTTCCTAGAGCATAGATGTAACAATTGGAATTTCTCCCTACCGCAAGATCAACTACTTGTTTGTTTAAACTATATTGGAGAGTTAATTACTCCCTACTCCAAGATACTAGCCTAAGCTATGTTGGTGAAAAGAGCCCTAGAAAATAAAAAGATTGCTAGATGGATTTTAATTAAGCGTCAATTTTATTGTTTATTTCTTAAGTCAATGGGTGCGGAGATGAAACTTTATGGTGTGAAGACTCGACTCCAAAACACTAAAAAATGCACCTAAGATGATAACAATTCCTTTTCCTTTTTAATGAATTTCTAGCTAAGGAAGAGTTGAAATTTCAATGCTTTGAAAATCAAATCTTTCTCTTAACCTACAACTGAAAGGAAACTTTTTTGTCTTTTTCAAAGAACTTTAAAAACGAGACCACTAATCACGCTCACGAAAAATCCCTTTGATTTTCAACAATCAAGAACTACAAGAATAAACAATTCTTTTAAGAGATCTTTTAAGATTTCTAGAAAAACTCTAAAAAACTATTGAAAACAAACTTTTCAACAAGCTTCTATAATTTCTATGAAAAACTCAAAACTATAATCTAATCTTGAGATCTAAATGAAAAATGGATTGAAAAGAAACTTGAAATTTTTTTGAGGATGCTCAACTTAGTCTTTCAGCTAACTAAGGATCAGTTTGTTCATCTCAACAAACTAATCAAAAACACCCAATTATATTTTAATAAAAAATGAAATTCGAAACTTTTAATCAAGTTTAATCAAAGTTTTGCAAAAGAGCAAATGGAATCTAGCTCTCTTCAAGGATAGATTTCATGAGCTAGTCAAACTCAGCAAGAAGACCAAAGAGACCAAGGTGATATAAGGCTCTAAGGCTTTGGATCTCTGAGCTACTACGAAGACCAAGAAAAAGTCAATCCAACAGGCAAAACTTCTTAGAAAATCACTTCAAACGAGAATGCCAATGAAAACTAACTCACAAGGAACTTTTGTCAAGACAAGTGCAGGTCTGGGCATATACTAACAGCTATGGACAAAAACTAAACCTAACTGGGTGGATGGATCTTAGGGTTTTCAAATTTTTTATAGGGTCCGTAGGCCCCCAGTAGAACCAGGTGCGGTGTTGCTCTGTGTTACACTGTAACAGTGTGGACAGGTCTGCACTGTAACTAACGTAGAAGGTGCGGCTCTCTTCCAAAATTTCAAAAACTAAAAATCCAACCAAGATATAACAAGAACCCAAACTCACACACATCAAGGCCAAATCAAAAACCAAAACTCAAGTTTCTCAAGTCAAAGCAAAGACAAATCAAAAACCAAACCAAACCAGTCCCCAGTGGAGTCACCAATTTGTTGGCCGGATAAATCGTTCTTGTGGACAAGACTGATCTCCCTAGTATCTAATGATATCTAGCAACAAAGAGCACAAGCAAATCTACTTTTCTCTAAACATGTTTCAATTCATAAATGTAAACTAAGAGGTGTAACAAACCCTACCTCGATCCAATGCTTGTTTGTAGCAGCTTTATTCCAACAGCTTCAAGCAGTTCCTTTTCAATAACCTGCATACACAAACAAACACATATCAAAGAACACCTGCATAGATATTATAATACAACATGTTCATTATGAAGATCAAGGAGCTCATAAAATAAACCATTAGAGACAGTTCATTGAGAAAAACAAACTTGATTGTATTAACTTTATGAATAAAAGAACCTTACAACCTTTTCCTTGATGTTGAACAAGTTCTTTCCAGGGTCCAACAGGAGTCTCCTCTACTTTGACAAGCCTCACTCACTTCCCAAATGACATGGAAGGTATGCGATCTCTCCTCTCAGAAGCTAAAAAATGAAGTCTAATTTCCAGTAGCATTTACCCTCAAGAATCTTTAGCTTTCAACCTCTCCTACAACCAACCCAATGCATGAATTTATAGTGCAAATGGAGGAAGTTGTAGGTCCACCATTGAAGGGATAAGTTCCTCCTTCAATGGGATAGGCACCTCATATCATGGAGTTAGCTCCTTTAGTCATGGAATGGATGAACCAAGGTGGAGCGGACTTTCCAGCGTAATATTCCTTCTAGAAGTGTCTAGAAGTGACCCAAGATAAGTTTTTAAGAATGAACTCACGCCTTTTTAACTTT